>CBVK0100704630.1:0-18582 GCA_900067695.1 Picea abies
TGAAAAGACACTTTGGAGGGAAAATGTCATTTTCACATTTATAAAAGAATGCATTGGGTAGTGTGCAAGAGACATCGAGTTACATCGGGAGGAGATTGAGAGAGATTTTTGAGTAAGCTTGAGAGAGGAAAGTGAGCAGCAAAGAGGGCACGTTTTCCAAGGGAGCTAGGGCACAAATCCCGAGGAAAGATTTTTTGTTTTGTGGCTGAGATATTTTTCTGTTGTGGGAGGTCGTACTGTACGGATCCGTACAGTCCATACAGTCTGTACAACAGTACGGATTTGGCATGGAAATCGAGGCAGTTTTGGGCACGGTTTTTGAGGTGGATTTCAAATTTTTACTTGTTGTTTCTGGGCCGTATGGAATAGTCCGTCCAGCTAATTGTGGGCACGAAAATCGAGGTACAGTACAGTCTGTACAACAATACGGATTTGGCACGAAAATCGAGGCAAAATTTATTGGGACTGTTTTGGTGTTGTGAGGTATTTTCCTTGGCTGGAAATGTGTATTTGTTGTTGTTTTGTACTTTCCTGAAGCTGAATAATAATCTCTCTCTCTCGTTGGGTTTCCCCACATTGGGGTTTTCCCTGGCATTTGCCTAAATTTCTGAGTTTTATGGGTTGTTGTCCATTGTGTTTATTTCCGTTGTTATTTTTCTTAGCAATGTGTATTTCAAATTATGGTAATTTCTAAATGTGGTTTAAGGCATTTATGAAGTTCATGCAAGACAGTTATCTCTAGGTTGTTAAGTGTTTGACAGAAATTTCATTTGTTGATTTTTGTCATTAAAAATCTACATGTGGGATGTCGAGAACCATATGAATCTCTGTCTGAAAATTGAAATTGACGCTCTATGAGAACTCTGTGATACCAAAGCCTGTCCAATGGGAAATGGAGTCAAAGCAATATAAAACTCCCACTGAAACACAAGCAGTCTCATCCAAATCTGCTACCTACTACAACCCAATATGTACACTCCTCCCTGTGGTAAATGTATTCATGTCGACATGAGGGAGAGAGTCACTTAGTTAGATGTCAATAAGGTAAACACCTGCCAAGTGCAAAGGAACACCACCAATAATGATAATGGGTCTTAAGGTACAAGCACAACCTGTCATTGTGAAAGATGTTCTAAAGTCGAACAATGACAAGAATCATCCAATCAAGGCCCAATGATACTCAGCCTTGTCGAATGCGAGATAATCGTCAATGAGGCTATCGACTACCAAGGTGCTCTACTTCTAGATCACCCATAGATAATGTGTCGGAGTCGATACAGGATGACCTGCTGAAAAGAAAAGCAATGATGTCTCTCTTCCCTCAACGCGAAGTGATAACTCGGAAAGATATAAGATGAAAAGGTACCATATCCCCATTGTTGGATGTAGGGGATGACTAACACAAAGCAGAAGACTCAGCGATAAGGAATGAAGAGACAAGACATAAGGTGACTCAAGACTCTCCTACGTCTCTTCAATTACCCATCCTAAAGGCTCAATGCTTTGGGAACAATGAACAAACAAGACCCCCATCCAGGCTCACTCTAATGATAGACACAAAGGCTCGGCATATGAAAGATAAGGCACTCAAATTTTAACCCAGGACAAGCAACAGCGAAAGGCCACTATACTATTAAACGAAAGACAACACAAGACACAACCACACACTGATATACTTTAAAAAAAATCAACACCACTTTAAACAAGGCTGAAAATTAAATGACTGAAAGGAAATATATTGCAAAGGAGAGGTAAATTGTTGTCCTAAAAACTAAAAATCAGCAAGAATGAAAAACTGAAATGACAAAGACTAAAAAGTTTTCACCTCAAAGCTGCCATGGTTACATAATCATACTCAAAGGACCAATGTAACCATGCAGTCAAATGATCAGTCCAACAGGAAAGATCAACATAGTCAACCTTCCAGTGGAACCCACCATGAAATCTCCTATGTCAGATGTTGAACTTTTGGTATGCTCGTTTAACCATAGACAATGTCACATCATTGTCACCCAACCATAGGCATTCACGTATGCCACCCCCGAGCACACTAACCTTTACTTAGAATAATTATGGCAAGCCTACTCCAGAACCAACAGATAAACCCTAGCTGCTAACTACGGCAACAAATCAAGACAAATAAAGCGCTCCTTCTCCAAGGGTAGCGCACAAGAGAGAGTCTCCATATCCACAGAACAAGTACCATACACAACTGCAGCAGTTGCAGTTGCACTACTCTCTCTCTCAAACTTGCGCCATACTTAGCAAGAATATTACCAAGAAAATCACCAAGAGAGAGACCAAGACCAAGAGATGACCATGCGCCCTTATTCCTCCTTGCAGTTGCAGTTGCAGTTGCAACTGCAACTCTCCACAAGACTTGCGCACTAACTGGGTGTTCAAATGAGCTAAAACGTGCTCTATTTATATTAATCTATCCAATGACTTTTCTGGTTGAGCCGACCTGACTTTCTAGTAATTATATTTTTTGTTTATCTTTTTCCTATGAAGCCGACTTGTATTTCTGGAAGATAATATTCTAATATTATTATTCTGTTAGGCCGACTTGTCTTCTAGGGTTTCCACACATCTGTTTAATGGTTCACTTGCTTCCGGAATATTCTATTCTAAGTCATAGGTTACACGTGGAGGTTAATACCTCCCACGGCTACCAAAACATCAACACTCCCTCTTAGCTAGGGAGGTATTAACTAAGATGTTCTTCATGTAGTGCTCTCAAACACATCCATTCATCTCACATGGCATGGGCAAGACTCACATAGTCTTGCAGACCAGTCTACAGGTAGCATCACCATAACCACACGGGCTATCATATGATCAAACAGATCATGTAACAAGTATCACCATCATAGCCGCACATTAGCCATATAGCTGGAAAACACCTCCAACACTACAAGTTGGCCCTCCAGCTAGTAACCTCCGATGCTAGTGATCGACACTCTAACTGGGAATCATTTCCAACACTACATGTCGACATCTAGTTCATACAGAACTAGTAACTCGTCAGCTCACACAGAATCTGACTCAAAAATTTAACACTCCCTTTTAACGAGGAAGGTATTCCTCTCGACACAACCATCATCATTGCTTCTACGCTTCTGTACACCTCGGTCATTGTCCTGTTGTCAATCATGGGTTTATATGTCATAGAAAGTTATGCACTTTCACTGGAGTAGCATACCAGCCTTCGTTGGAGTAGCATACCAACCTGCGTTGGGGTAATATACCAACCTACGTTGGAGTAGCATACCAAATTGCATTGGGGTAGCATACCAACCCGCATTGGAGTACCAAACTGCGTTGGGGTAGCATACCAGCCTACGTTGGAGTACCAACTTGCGCTAGGGTAGCATACCAGCCTGCGTTGGAGTACCAACTTGCGCTGGGGTAGCATACCAGCCTGCGTTGGAGTACCAACTTGCGCTGGGGTAGCATACCAGCCTTCGTTGGAGTACCAACCTGCGTTGGGGTAGCATACCAACCTGCATTGGAGTACCAACCTGCGTTGGGGTAGCATACCAACTTGCGTTGGAGTACCAACCTGCGTTGGGGTAGCACCCACTACTGGGGATCACATCACTTCCCTATACTTGGGAACACGTCACTTCTCACTACTGGAGAAAAAAACATTTGGACCACTCCAAGCTTGTCCCTGACAGAGGCTTGGTCAACATATCTGCTACATGTTCGTCGGTAGCAATATACTGGAGCAAGTGTCTCGTCATAGTCTTCTCCCTCTTGCTGGGAGAATCCTCTAGACACAAATCAGGCTTTGTACATCTCTAGGCTATTTATCTGCAACATGCTTGATCTTGTAGAATAACTTAGAAGTCACCACTTACTTTCCTTCTGGTCTCAGAACCAAGGAAAAGATATGTATCTCAGTCCTTCTGACCGGCTTCCTCCTCGGTCACTGTAGCAAATTCTACTGAAGCAAGGGAATCTTCACATAAGATCCGATATCTCCTAGAAGCCTCTGAAGCTTCGATCTAGCCTTCTCAACCCATGGCATATGTCTGTCAGTTCCAGAAGACGTCTCTCTCTTCCATCTAAATCTGAAAATCTTTGAGTCTCCATTCTCCCTCTAAAGCTTGACTCCCTTTGAGTCTGTATAATCTTAAGAGCCATCTATTCTTCATGATATGGCTCATCAATGTTGCATCCTGCAAAGTTTCATGGGACCACATTGGTCTCTTCTTGGTTACTGTAATGATTCTAGGTAGGCCCTTCTGGTTCTACTAACTCTTCCTGATGATCTCAAGAGTGATCAACTGCACTAGAGGGAATTGTTTGGTCATCTTTGGAGCCTCCTGCTCCTTACAATCAATCTCCATATGAGATACTATGTATCTCGCAAAAGTACCCTTCTTCATCTTCTTCTTCTTTGGTACATGGATGTATATGGTCGTGTATACAACTTTTTATCTGGATAGCCTGCTCCATGTCTCAAACTAGAGACCAGCTAATATGTTGTCTCCTGCAACCGTCACTATAGCTTCCCTCAAAGCTATCACCTGTGACCTGCCTGGAACAAGGACAACAAAGGGAAAAACAGTAGACAAGAATAATACTCTTTTAATAATAAAAACAAGAACGAGAACAATAATCACAGTAGCTCCTTCTCAGAGCTATTGCTTGTGACCTGCCTAAAACAAGAACCAAAATAAAAATACAATAATAAGAAATATCTCCTAGAGGAGATGTTAGTTCATCTTGCAAGCATTTATATCAATAGTACTCACATATTGGCAAGTATTCATTGTATTTAGCAGTAATAGAACCTTTCAAGGATTGTTATCACAACTAGTAATGTAGCAATTATCAAACTTGATATGTGCAAATTGGAAACTTATTAATTTAATCAAACCTAGAACCTGGAGTCTTATCTTCAAGAACGAGTGTTGTTGATTTTCTTCCGACTCTCCTTCACTCAAGATGACAAGTATTCACTTCAACCTGTCCCATGTACTTAGGACAATATGCTTTCTAGACAGAAATCTGAGTTAGAGAATATAGTGTAAATAAACTCTAAAGTCTCAACCTTAATCAATCTAATACTTTGACTAAAGTTAGTTTCTAACTTTAACTTTGAACAAAGGTTAGTATGATAATCATAACTTCAATAGATCAAAATACAACTAGATGTTCATAAGGTCACAATAATACCATAACAGGTAGAGGCATATAAAAACAATCAAACCTGGAGTGCGTTGTTCCTCTCAATGTGTTGGATCTGAGATCCCTCTGGATCTACGATTGTTGCTTGGACTAGAGATCCCTTCTCCTGCAATCACACTCAAAATAGTGATACGGTTTAAACATATATAAGTACATACCTTGAAGCGGCAGATGGTGGCACCATCCGGCAGTAGCGGCAAGCAATGACGAACCCTAAGACTTCAAAGTACTCCAACTTGCAATCTAAAGGTAATTGGAGATGCGCTAGGGTAAGGCGCACTAGAACAACCAAAGATTAGGCCCAACGTTTCACAGAAACTTTACTCCAACCGGTATTGCAACTGGTGTTGGCACTGGAACTGGCACGAAGGAACTGGCACTGGAAACCTAGGGTTTTTATGAGGAAACCTTAATATCTCAACTTCAGAAATTTGCAGATCTGATTTGAGGAAGAGATGTGCCCTACTTAGGCAACCTTCTTAGTGAGTTCAGTAAGTGCTCAACGAGCTTGGCAATGGATGAAACTAAGGATCTTCCTTCTAGCGATTAGACTGTTACGAAGGAAACCAACTCTGAAACCATGTTGAAATTTTGGTATGCTCATTTAACCATAGACAATGTCACATAATTGTCACCCAACCATAGGCATTCACATATGCCACCCCCCAGCACACTAACTTTTACTTAGAATAATTCCAGCAAGCCTACTCCAGAACCAACAGATAAACCCTAGTTGCTAACTACAGCAACAAATCAAGACAAGTAGAGAGCTCCTCCAAGGGTAGCGCACAAGAGAGAGAGTCTCCATATCCACAGAACAAGTACCATACACAACTGTAGCAACTACAGCTGCAACTACACTACTCTCTCTCTCAAACTTGCGCCATACTTAGCAAGAATATCACCAAGAGAGAGACCAAGACCAAGACTTGCACACTAACTGGGTGTACAAATGAGCTAAAACATCCTCTATTTATATTAATATGTTTAGTGACTTTTCTGGTTGAGTCGACCTAACTTTCTGGTAATTATCTTTTATGTTTATCTTTTTCCTGTGAAGCCGACTTGTATTTTTGGAAGATAATATTCTAATATTATTATTCTGCTAGGCCGACTTGTCTTCTAGGGTTTCCACACATTTGTTTAATGGTTCACTTGCTTCCGAAATATTCTATTCTAAGTCATATGTTACACGTGGAGGTTAATACCTCTCGCAACTACCAAAACATCAACATCGGAAAGATGCCTTGATGTACTTGTTGGTGAAGGCATAATTGAAGGTTGTTGGTTGAAATTTGGAACATAGTACTTCAACAGTAGTAAGTGTGAATGCATGAGAGCCGAAACTCTTAGAATCTACCTGTTGAAACACCTTCATCATTCTGAGCTCAACTGGATCATGATGAACCCTGATATCCGAGCACTGATCAATCACAGAATTCTGAAGAACAACCTCTGGATGCGGGATCATAGGAAAAATGTAAGGGGTATCATCCTCTGGTTGAACCAAAAGCGGCTCCTCCTGCTGTAATGGTATCTGATCAAACTATTCATGAACCACTACTGGGATGTGCATGGATGAAGTCTCTTGTTGATCCACTTCTACTTGGTTGACTTGTGATTCCTCATCATCACTAATGGATGGAACCAATGAACACTCCTCAGTACTCCCATCTTTACCTTCATCATCTTGGAACCCTGCATATGATTCAAGTGGTGTAGCTATTGGTTCTTGATCATCTAAGCCTGAATCATCGCCCACCTATGGAGGCTAGAAACTAGGAAAAATAGGCTCATTTAGGACAATGAGCTAGAAAATAGGTAGGGAGAGGAATTAGGTTAAAATTTTGGAAAAATGGAGGCACATTAATGCTAGAAAATAGGGAAAAAGGGAATTGAGAGAATAATAAAAGAATTTAATGCATGGAAAGTGGTATATATGGCGAGTAAAGGAAAATAAAGTAAGTTAGGCTTTAATTAGCCCAAACACACCCAAATATTTGCCACCTCATCCACACGCCTCCTTTAATTAATTAATTAATTCTTCACTTTAATGCTTTTATCCTTGGAAAGTGCACCCCCCATTAAATGATGCCAAGTAGATGCCACATGTCACACTGAATCACTGCCACATGTCGAAATTTGACCCTACCACTTGTCACCTTTGGAACCGACCACCCCTGTTATAAATAGAAACTGCTAAAAATAGGGTTCGGCTCTTAAAAAATAGGAAACTGTCAAAAACGTCCATGATGACTAGGAGAACACCACCATGTGTCATATGTCTAAAAATAGACACTACTAAAAATAGAATGTCGTCGCATGTCAATGATATGATACTCATCAGATTCGATTTTCCGTGAGGACTCCAAATATGCGATCAGAATGGACATGTGAGCCTCGGTGCTCCACCTGCTAAAAATAGTAAGTCCTTGGATATCGCCCGAAAAAGGCTCATCGGATTCGATTTTCTGTAAAGAACTTGGAATATGCTCGGAATCATCATCTGAGGCCCGGAGCTCAACATGCTAAAATTAGAAAGTACCTGCATGATACCTGGAAAAATGCCATCGAGCTCAATATCATGCAAGGACCAACCTTGTATGCTCAAAATTGTCAAATGAGACTCTGGTCACTATCTCCTAAAAAGTAGGGTCACCTACTATACATAGACATCTCACTCAAATCCCTGTGAAACTGTGCTAGCTCTAATTCTGAAACAAAAACAACCATATACTAGTCCTATACATGTCTCTAATGGGAACCAACCTCTGGCTCACACAAGTGCTAAACTCTAAGAAAATCTCTGAATGTCACCCCAAATGATGTATGTTGCTCTTAACCCTCTAGATCTCCAAGGGTAAAAATCCAAGGGTTAACAAGTCATAAATACCACTTTTCATGCAATTAACTTCATTAAAAGCCTTTTGATTCCTCACCTCATTAATGTGCGTTAATCTCTATTAAATAGGGCACAACTCCCCTGAAGCTAGCACATGCTCTCTTGGGTTAATTCAAGACTCCCTCATGTGCTCTATCTCCCTATTTTCCTCTCCCATGCATCCTAACTCCTCTTTAAACCCCTAGTGCATTGTCTTCCACTCTCATTATCTTTTTCTTCTTCCCAAAGTGCGCCCTCATTCCTCCTCTTCTCTCACACGTGTAGCACATCCATTGGCTCACACTCCACTATCTCCACGCATGAGCTACCTCACTTCTCTCTCCTAATCCCTAGGGGTTAATCCTACATAAGGGGTTTTTTAAAGTTTTTAAAAGGAGTTATAGGGGATAATCCTACATAATAAAATTGCATATTTGTCTTTGCGTCCTTGACCTACCCGAAATTGAATAAGGCGGTCTTAGGATCTTTGTGTGCATCTAAGTCATTGGTTATCCTATAGTTTTTGACATTCATGCAACGGACGATCACTCTTGGCATGCACAACAGGATACAGAATTGAATTTTGTGGCATCAACATACAAACATCTCTCTTCCATATTCTGCATAATGGCAAGAATTGAAGAAATATTTACAATATTGCACACATTAATTAACTCAACTACGGAATCTACAATTGCAATATAGAAGTGCACTCTCAGTACAGTGATTAGTTGTTTACAAGTAACGCACAAGAAGATTGATATGTTCAAACTTCAAAACAAATTGTTGTCTGATGAGTTAAGTTTGCTTTGACACCAACAATGTGATTTCAACAACCAAAATGACATCAAGGATGAAAATAATGAAGACGCTCAGTTGACTAGTGATGACAGTCGTAATCATGAAGATGAATTGGATGAAGTCAAGTCCCTATGTCAGAAAAAGTTGCGGATAAATGTATTGTTCGACCATGGGAAGAGTTACACTTTAAACGAAATCGATATGGACTAGGATATGAAAAGGATGTTGACAACCTTTTTCATATTCCTAATTATAGCAAACCTATTTACTTTGTGAGTGGAGGTTTTTTGAATGATGATAAGAAGACAGAGCTTGAGGATATTGGTAAGGAACAGATACAAGATATTGTTGATGATGATGTTGCTACAAATATTCCAGATCATGATAATCGGTCGGATAAAGAACCCATACAGTGCAAACACTGTCACCGGTTTGGCCATGATAAGTCAAACTGTTTTGATCTTCACCCATGCAAATTTTGTGGGAAGACAAATCACCTCTCAATAAGGTGTCATAAGAACAAGCGGAAACATATTCATTTTGAATGGTTAGGGAATTGGCGTTGGAGTTTGGAAGCCAATTTATTGGAGCATTCTTATCGACGGATTTATACACAAGTACAACCATACTTGATTGGAGATATTTCTACAGTTGATGGACATGAATGTTTTTCAGAATTTGATGATATAGGGTATGATCGGGGCCCAATTGATGTAGTTTTATGAGTTGAAGATCGAGTCTTCAGACTCCGCCGAAAGCCGGTTTGATTACCCTTTTCCACTTTCAAAGGGGGTATATCTCATTATCTAGGCTTCTCACTTTTCAGTTGACAAAGGGGAAATTAGTGAGAAATGTCAGACTTTAGGTTTTGAAGTCTACCTTTGATTTGCAGTTCATTCAAGACTTATCTCTGTCCTACATTCTGGACTTGTGTCTATTCAGAATATGATTGTAATTGGGTGCATGATCGGTTGTACCCGACACCCCTGAGTTTTTGGTCCAAGTTGTAAGTCTTTCCATAGGTTGTTGTATTCCCCATCTATTTAGTATGTCCTGTTGAGTCAGGCAGTTGTATTCCTCTTGTCCATAGAGAGGATGTTGTGTCAAGTTATGGCATGAACCACTGTGTAGCTTGATGGTGTATCGGAGACATTGAATCTTCGATTAAGGGGGAAAAATATGAGATAGTAATCTCAAATTGAGGGACCAAAGTATGTGAACAGATAATCAAATAGGAAACAAGCATGCAGTCTGCTCACAACAAAATCAGTGAAGTCAATGAAGTTGATAATGACCAGATCAGTGAAGTCAATGGAGTTGATAATGATCAAATGATAGATCAGTGTTTCGATCTTCATCCGTGTATACATTGTGAAAGTGTACACATTGTTCCAATAGCTTATACACATTTTGGATCTCTTCTTGGCCATACTTGTGAATGACGGTCAAGGGAATTTGAACCACTTGTCCCTGGCAGGGGGGAAATCTAAAGTTTTCAGTCAGGTTACAAGTTTGATTTAGAGCCTATGAACAGATGATCAAGTATGCAACCTAGTTCCTAGTATGCAGTCTTGTTCCTGAACATATTGTTGTTGATATGGTTTGTGGTAATCCTAAAACCATTCATAGTTTTTTGAGCCTTGAGTTCTTGATAGTTTGTGGTCAACTTAAAACCACCAATTAAGCAGAAGACATGAAGTTCTACTCATATTTTTGAGCCTTGAGCTCTTGTTAGTTTATGGTCAACTTAAAACCATGCCATTTAGTAGAAGACATCAGCTTCTGCTAGACATTCGGTTTGTGGTCATCCCGAAACCACCAAATGAGTTTGTGATCACCCTTAAACCACCAATTTAGTAGAAGACATCAGCTTCTGCTATTTTTTCAGAGTTCAGAGAGCATCTTCAGCCAACCCTCTGAATATTCGCTTGACACATTGTTGATTGAAGTAGTGGCAGTTTTTCAGGCAAGAACGAACTTATGATTATGGGGGGATGTTAAAACTCTAATCATAGTTCGTTAGTTTACCTAATTGTTATACAGTTACATGAAAGTTATGGTATATTTGTATTATATATGTACGTCTATGTACATGATTATTGGCTCGCTCATTAATGATGATAGAGTATGCCTTTTCTGCCAATATTCTATTTATCTCTGTTCATCATGGTTTCTTGATTGCTTCAGTTATTTCCATTATGTTTCTGTTGTTTTCTTCATTATGAATCTAACAAGGATAAAATTTTGAACAACTTCCAAAATAATGAACAAGTTAAAATCAATTTACAAAAAGAGTCAGTAAAATAATGGACAAAATTTAGTGAGTAGTTTTTTTGACGGAAAGGAGAAATCAAAAGTAAGCTACTGTAGGCTTTACCTTCAAAAGGTTGGAGTTAATATACTCAAAAAGAAAAAAGTTACTTTAGCCAAAGGAACGTCGCTAAAAAGAAGTATGAAAGCAGGAATGGCTAAAGCCTGAGATCCCCTGCATTCAATCTTGTAAATTTAAACATATTTTCTAACATGTGAAAATAAATTAGATGATCCTATCCAAATGTCCAAGTTAAAGGAGCTCAGACATCACCCTTGATCATATTTAGCTTCTCAGAAATTTGAACAAATCTAAATATGTTAATGGTAATAAACTCACACGAGATTGGGAACAAGATCGACAACCATAACAATAAAAGAAATTTTATTGGGTTTACATGTAATGTCAGGAGTAAGATAATCTTGTATCAAACAAACCCTTTTTATGGTCACAAATTTGATAAGAATCTAATAGAAATTTCAGGCACAAGTAAAGGTCTACCATGATCCAAGTTCCATGCATGGTGGAACAATGCCCTTAGAAGTTTTGCCCAGTTCTGAATAGACACAAATCTTCAAAAATTCGATCAAAGTTCCTATTGATGGGACTCTGATTTTCTATATGACTGGATCCGAGCAAACTGGAGGGAAGTTTGCTGCAAGGTTAGACAGCTCTGCAATGTCCTGGTAGCAAAACTCGTCGAGATGGATTTGGACTTGTGAGTCAAGGTCGGATCATCTTAAAAATAGAGTCGTTTTAACTTCCAGAAAAATCAAACACACTGTCAGGGAGTCTAACTCGTTGGCATCGAGTCTAACTAGCCAACAACAAATTTGATGCGAATCAACTCTGACCAATGAGTACTTGCAAAGGCTTCCATGACTCGGTGAGTTTGACTTGTAAATCCAATGTAAAACTTGACCCACTCCATCATAAAAATAAAACAGAGTAAAAAGGGAAAAAAACCATTCTGCTCAGATTTTTTCAGGGTTTTCTAGTGAGATCGGAAGAGCCAATATTCTATTTATCTCTGTTCATCATGGTTTCTTGATTGCTTCAGTTATTTCCATTATGTTTCTGTTGTTTTCTTCATTATGAATCTAACAAGGATAAAATTTTGAACAACTTCCAAAATAATGAACAAGTTAAAATCAATTTACAAAAAGAGTCAGTAAAATAATGGACAAAATTTAGTGAGTAGTTTTTTTGACGGAAAGGAGAAATCAAAAGTAAGCTACTGTAGGCTTTACCTTCAAAAGGTTGGAGTTAATATACTCAAAAAGAAAAAAGTTACTTTAGCCAAAGGAACGTCGCTAAAAAGAAGTATGAAAGCAGGAATGGCTAAAGCCTGAGATCCCCTGCATTCAATCTTGTAAATTTAAACATATTTTCTAACATGTGAAAATAAATTAGATGATCCTATCCAAATGTCCAAGTTAAAGGAGCTCAGACATCACCCTTGATCATATTTAGCTTCTCAGAAATTTGAACAAATCTAAATATGTTAATGGTAATAAACTCACACGAGATTGGGAACAAGATCGACAACCATAACAATAAAAGAAATTTTATTGGGTTTACATGTAATGTCAGGAGTAAGATAATCTTGTATCAAACAAACCCTTTTTATGGTCACAAATTTGATAAGAATCTAATAGAAATTTCAGGCACAAGTAAAGGTCTACCATGATCCAAGTTCCATGCATGGTGGAACAATGCCCTTAGAAGTTTTGCCCAGTTCTGAATAGACACAAATCTTCAAAAATTCGATCAAAGTTCCTATTGATGGGACTCTGATTTTCTATATGACTGGATCCGAGCAAACTGGAGGGAAGTTTGCTGCAAGGTTAGACAGCTCTGCAATGTCCTGGTAGCAAAACTCGTCGAGATGGATTTGGACTTGTGAGTCAAGGTCGGATCATCTTAAAAATAGAGTCGTTTTAACTTCCAGAAAAATCAAACACACTGTCAGGGAGTCTAACTCGTTGGCATCGAGTCTAACTAGCCAACAACAAATTTGATGCGAATCAACTCTGACCAATGAGTACTTGCAAAGGCTTCCATGACTCGGTGAGTTTGACTTGTAAATCCAATGTAAAACTTGACCCACTCCATCATAAAAATAAAACAGAGTAAAAAGGGAAAAAAACCATTCTGCTCAGATTTTTTCAGGGTTTTCTACCAACTCTCCAATGAGAAAACACATTGTATTTTGTGTGTTTGAAAAAAAAAAAAATTATTTGAGATTTTTCCCGAGTTTTTGCTGAGTTGAACTCTTAATCTCCATCTTCTATTGTTCATGAAGAAGTGAAGGGACAAACAGAACCTTATCCTAAAAACACTAAGCTCCTACTAGTTAAGAATAGTTTTTGCAGCCCCGGTGTTTAGAAGAGGGTTTTTGGGTTGCTATCAAGTGGAAAAATGTTTATATAAAATATGTCTAGAAACCTTTACAATTTCACAAACAACTATTATGACCAGACTTATCATTAGTAGAGACAATAAGCAAGTGACCAAAACATCGGGGAGGGCACCTGTAAAAAAATTGCATACTGGTCATGAACACAAAAGGGACCATGTTTAAAGTCCAAGGCTTAAGATTTTCAAGGCACGTTGTTGAATGAGGCATCTTAGAGGCAGCGATCGTTGGTTTCCATAGAGTATTTTGGTGTGGCACCCCACATATTTCAAAATAAGCAAACAAATTATTAGGCAAGTTGATGGCATGCCTTGATGAGAGTTTAAACTGACAACTTACGACTAACCAGATGATATGCCTTGATTGTTGCCAAACCACCAACATGTATTTTATGTTTGTTCTCTAAGACTCATTCGGCTAATTCCGTGACATTACTCAAAAGCATCAACACACAGTTTATCCATGGTTTCTTTACACTGTAGTTTATAAATAGATATAGGCTAATTCCATGACATTACTCCAAAGCATCAACACACAGTTAATCCATGGTTTCTTTACACTGTAGTTTATAAACAGACATAATCTTTTACTCGGATTAGCTTGAGAATTATTTATATTTCAGACCATATGAATCAACTAAAAAAATTCAAAAAAATTGCTCTCAAATTAACAAAGCTATCGCACTGATGGAGACTATTGTTGACCAAAAGTACCAAACCAATCACCCTCTGTAATACAAATCATGGCAAACAATAAGCATCGAGCATTTATGATAGTATATAAGCTCATATTGTCGTAAATAAGTTTATATGGGCATATACTTCTGTAAATGTTCTGCAACTCGGTGCTTATTGTTTGCCACGAATCACGGGGGTTCGACCTTCATTATTGCTGTGTCCGTTCATCTCACAACAGTCACGGGAAGCTGATGGGAGCTTTGGGAGGATGGTCACTTGCAACAGCATGACACAGACGAGGTTGTCTATGGAGGGTTCGCAGCAGTGCCACATAGGAGCTGCCTGAGGTTCCTCGAGTTGTTTTCTTTCTATTCTTTCTTCTTTTTTGTTTCTTGTTGGTTGTGGTTATAGGTTGAAGTCCGTGCTTAGGAGGCAAGAATTCCTTTTGGTTATTCTCAATTATGATATAGACTCCTTACAGTTACTTCATCCACACAAATTCGACGTCCGCAGCAACCATGGCCACTGGAGAATAAATTTGTTTCACATGTTAATGGTACGGTCACTGGTGACATTTTTTAGCGAATGAATGGCATGATTCTCACAGAGAAGTAGCGGCATTTTCATGAAAGGATACAATTGCTTAAAGGAAAGCGTCTATCGCAATTTCTAGCCGCACATTAGCAACGTGAGGGAAATAATATGTATACTGTTGGGGCAGCGTATGGCATCACCTCATTGGTTTAAAAGCATATTCTTAGAACAAGCCGAATCAAGCTCCTACAACCCAAAATGAGGACACGCCCAAATTACCATAAAAACTCGAAACCCTTAAACCCTTCTGTGAGCAAAAGCTTCAAATAGGCATACCTGTAAACACTTGAACCTCCAGCTGTGAGAAAAAATGAAAGGGCTCCTCTAGTTAATAAAACGGGGCCTAACTGCAAACACCCACAAAAGTAATGATTGAGAATACATTTATGGAAACTAATGCCCTTAAGAATTGGACGCCAGAAACAAAATAATAATCGCCAGATAAAAAGCAGATATAAAAAATTACACAAGCCTCAGTCCAATTGTAATCCAAGAATCATTTAAAAAAAAAATGGCGCCGCCCAAACCAATTGTAATCCAAAAATGATTTTTTTTTTAAATGGCACCGCCCAGACTTGAACTGGAGACCTTTAGTGTGTTAGACTGACGTGATAACCAACTACACCACGGCACCATATGTAATTATACCAACTCCCAGTCTTGGCGGAGGAATCCATAATTGGCTACATTGCGCATCACCACATCACGGACTAGATGATCCGAGGGTGTTTTTTTTTTCAATCCGAACAGTGAATATTGTAATCGATATCACTCTTCAAGAGCGTGTAGTTATGTTAATGATCATTTTATACATTGATTTACAGCTTAATTTCAATATTGCAACATCATATCTTAGGTTGAGTAAGATTTCATTGTGTATGTAGTTTTTAGAAAAAAATTATAATATTATTTTAATAATAATTTTTTTTTATTTCTTTATTAATTTTTGTCTAATCTTAATAGTTAAATGGAAAACAACATATACAGTTTTCTCCATAAATTTTATTTGGTATAATGAATAACTGTGAAAATCTACACTCTCAAAATCATATTTTTTTTCATTGTGATTTCGAGATTCATGAAACATTGCAAATGTAGAATCTATGACATAAAGTGTTAACTACATTCTCAAAATCATATTTTATTTCATTGTGATTTTGAAATTCATGAAACATTACAAATGTACGTCTATGGCATAGAGTGTTAACAATATTAAGAGAGAGAAGCTCAATGCATCTTATAATTAAGTAGTAAAGATATTGCAATGATTATAATAATGCTTCAACACCATGTTAATTATGTTATATATCAATTTTATTTGAAAATATAGAATGAGTATTTTAATTTTCAACTTATGAATTTTAATAAATTTGTTTTTATGTTTTAACATATGCTACTCATTGAGCATAAAGCTTTTCTCTGCTCAATTTTGTAAACATTGTTATTTTACTCAACGTTGTGATCCATCTATTGATTGTGTATATCACAACCAAAATATTGATATTGTGAAAATGATCAATATTATTTTCATATCTCCTCCCAATTCATGTGATCCTCTCACTAACACTTTGATCTCAGTAATGTTATACATGTATATCATTCATAAAGTCCATATTAACAACACAAAGCTTTAACAAGCTCACAAAGTTTTGATGTGAGATGTCAGAGGGATGGTGTAGTGTTCCATGCTTTACAAAATGGCGATACAACACCTAAAATATTTAAGAATAGTGGTCTATATTGCTACCCTAGGGTGCTCTATTTACATCAATGTTACAGAGTTAAGGTTAGTTTCAATACCTGCCAACTTGTGATTATTTATTGATGCATTTGTATTTAGGGTGGAGGCAGCTCGTTTCTCAAATATCTATATGAAACAAAATCATTTAACAAGAAGGCAATTGGGTTCAATAGGATGATTTGACCAATTCTAGTCATCTTATTTAGTTGATTGATCTGAGATTGTTGGACGTTTCATAATCTTGCACATGGTTTATCTCTAGAAAGCTCAAGCAACAACTAGTTGATTGATGTTCAGTGTATGCTTTTAAATCTTGTTAGTTGGTCACAGTGTTGCATTCATTATTTTCAATTTGATGAATGTTACTACTGTGAAAGCATCCCTAACACTTTCATCTTTCAATGTTTGTTGTTTGGAGTTTACTAATAGCATCTTAAAAGAATAATATAAAGTATTATCTAACAAGTCTACTTCATGGATTCTTCTAACAACAAACAAACACTTGCATGTATAGAAATGTGTGGAGGTCATAGGTCATTCTTATGGGTGACATATTTATTTTCCTTGATTGGGGGTGTGTTATTGGAGAAGAAAAAGAGTGGCACATGCTATAGCATATTAGTGATTCCATTGATTTGTGATTTCTACAAGCAATTTATCCTAGTTGTAGGAGTGTCATATAGAATAGTTCGATAGCGTTTTTAAAAAATGTCAATCCCCTTTATGTGTAATAATTGTCTCCTACTTATCTCAAGAGGCTAGTTCAATTGGGTCGACATGTCCATGTTGAATCCCCTTGGGTGAGGTGCACCACTCTATGTCAATGGGTTTACTAAGGGTGGCATCCACAAATGCAGAAACATCCCCTGGATTTCCCCGCAAGGTTTTCCTTGGAAAAAACAAATAATCTCCTACTCATATCAAAACTTGAACCATGCTACATGTTGCTCCCCATGTTACACATTGCTACATGCTCCCCATGTTGCGCATTGTTTCAAGTTGCACTACTAAGAAACTATATTTCTATTTGGTATATGTGGTGGTGGCATACCTTGACATGGCTTCAAAAATCATTAATGTCAGTGCATATCTAATCCTCAAGCACCAGCAAAACGGTGAGAACAAGGACCTATTGACTTGAAATCGTGTCGCTTGTTATTAAAAGCCTGCTAATGATTGCAAGGCCTACCTACATATATTATGATATAATATTAATAGATGGGGTCCCCCATTAGAAAACACATATAAATCATTGTTTTTCAAACATTTCTCTCAACATACATATATGTATGCATCAGTGGCATTATAATGAAGATTCAAAAGTTATGATATGATTATTGGCATGATTAGATGTGGGTGGATGCACTCCAATTTGATACACGATAGTGATGGTTGCTTCTCTTTATCCTTCAACATTTAATGATTTGATATTTGTGAAACATGAAAATTATTTGATGTACACTATTCTTATAATTACATACCAACAAAAAAAAAAGTTAGAATCATTCTCTGTGCTATTAAAGACATATGAACTTTACATCTAATATACATGCAAATAAAGATGAATTATGAAAAGAAGTTGGAATCATTCTCTGTGCTATTAAATACATATGAACTTTACATCAAATATACATGCAAATAAGGATGGATTATGATGGGTGAAACATGATCCTTTATACTACATAGATTTATCATGCATATACAAAGACTTCACTATAAAGTATAGTGTATCATGTCAAAGGATTCATTTCACAAGTTATATTTATACTACATAGATTTATCATGCATATACAAAGACCTAACTATAAAGTATAGTGTATCATGTTAAAGGATTCATTAAAGTATAGTGTATCATGTCAAAGGATTCATTTCACAAGTTATATTTATACTACATAGATTTATCATGCATATACAAAGACCTAACTATAAAGTATAGTGTATCATGTTAAAGGATTCATT
>CBVK0100704632.1:0-32282 GCA_900067695.1 Picea abies
TATGTGTATATATATATATATATATATATATGTATGTATGTATGTATATGTATATCAAACTAAAATGCTATCATAAAATAAAATAAAGTCAGAAATAATATTTTTTTGTTTGAAGTAGACTCCTTTATCTACTTCCTTTTGACAATGTTGCCCTATGCTTGAGTAAATCTNNNTCCTTTATCTACTTCCTTTTGACAATGTTGCCCTATGCTTGAGTAAATCTGCATCAACAAATTTCTTCTCTTCAACCTTTGACACCTCTAGGTGCATGTCATCGAATGTAATTTTCCTTATATCATCCTCAAGTTTTGCAGGAAGGGACTCAATGGTGTAGAAGGATGTCTCACATGAATCATAACTAACATAAATGGTAGGTTGTTTTCCTTTACTTGGTTGTGGCTCAATGGCTAAGGCTTTATAATCCTTTGGAAGTTGAATAGAGTGTGCATGTGAGGCAACAAAAGCAACAACTTGAGCAAGTTGTAAAGGAGGAGGAGGGAGTGGTAGTGACATAGTGGGCCAATGAACTATACCAGAGGGAGGATTAGTAGGCACATTATTCCATCCATCATTGGCTGATGGCACATGGGGTTGCTCATGAAAGTATGTAATGCTTGGGTGAGGTTGAAGAGGAGGTCTCATTAGTGGCTAAGGTAGTTGGAAGGCAGGGTGGCCAACGAGGTTCAAATAACCAGTTTGGACCAGCTGGTTGAACTCCTCATAATGAGCATCAAAATGGATGGAGAACCTCATCTTTTTGTTTCTGCCACTTTGCCCAAATGCATTGGGCATTCTACCTTTGTTTCCTCTATTTCCCATGTTACTAGAGAGGTTGCAACCCTTGCTAAAGAAACTCATCTAGATATCCACCAATGATCAAATTTGTATACATAATTCACAGTATGTTAATCATCAAATATTATTTTGTCTTAAAAATAATTTAACGATGGCTTTGAATTGACCAAGCAATCAAGCATGCCAAGGAGATATGAAAGGGAAACAAGGAAAATAGGGAAGAATGTCATAAACTGCCATTTCTTTGCTTGTTGTCCATGACATTCAAACTGTAAATCTTTACAAAATTGTCATTGATCTTATTAAACACGGGAAATTAATGGAAATGGAATCGTAAACGACAAGGAGTAATGAGAAAGGGACTTATAATTTATGGAAAATGTAATAGATGACAAGAATGCATGATAATATTCATGTTCACAATCCATTTCAATTAGTTTTGTTCTCGTAACTTACATCCTTTTCATTTCCATAAGACTCATATCACACACTTCATAAACCATTTTTGTAGTTCAAATCTGCCTTGTATATCATCCTGCTAATAATAACCATGTCATATAAAATTGTCTTTTGAAAAGAGCGCTTAAAGATTTATTATAATCAATCATAACAACGAGGGGAAATTCATGAATTTTTAATGAAATATGTTTAAAGGCTTTTCGGGAATAATTTATGAAAAATGATATACTACGAGAGGATTTGTTACCGTTTGTTATAAAAGAAAATATCTTTTAAAAATGCATATCAAACTTCCATCCCTTTTCGAAATATTCATTACATTTCATTTGACAGTCTAAGCTTGTATCATCAAACTTAACAGTTTCAATCAATGTCTTTGTCAGTTATCAAAGCTTATGGATATCCTGGGTTTATTAATAATCAAATGACCATGGTATAAACTGAAATAAGCTTGCAAATTTAAAATAGAATCTTGAAAGGATGTCATGGCCAACAGAGGTAGAAAATGCCTTCAAAACAACTATAATGTTGTAGCATGTCAAGTTATATTCATGTCATGACCTTTCAAAAAGGAACATTATCAACAGAGAGTACATATAGCCATACTATTTCTTCCAGACAGGATTGAAATAAATTCAACCAGGTGACCCAAAATATAATAGCTCTCAAAAAATGGAGTTTGTTAGGCAATACTCGAACTCAAAACCTCATGTTTAGCTATGAAAACCAAAACTCTTGTTGATTGATCAACTCAATCCGAAAGTAATCACCATTCTTTATATTGCCACGAGTTTGAAATCAATATGGCAAAGAAAAAATGTAATATGATCAACGAACTCGAACCCTATGTTGGTAACAATGAAACCGTTGTTTGATTGTGAGAGTAATATAAGAACGAACAATTATGGCTGTAAAAGATCATAACATCCCATATGCGATTTTTTTTAAATCCAACTCATCATCTTATAAAGTGACAGGTTCAAACCCAACTTTGACCCATACTCAACAAATAATGCAAGTTCACATTTTGTCACACTTAAAACTTAATTACCATTGTATGGTCATGGGTTCAAAACCCAGAAAGCCAAAATTTAACAAAGAATTGCACACGGGTTTCTTTCTCGTGGACAAAAAACATTGCTTGGTTTTATGAGTTGTGAGAGAAGAGATAACTCAAATAAACTTTTGAACTCAACCAACAACAACCCTTATTTTCCATGAGTTCAAAAACCAAGTCAACCATAAACTGTGTTGGCTACATAATCAAAACAAAACAACATGTGTAAACTATTTACCATTTCGAACACCCATTGAGGTCGCGGGTTCAAAACTCAATTTTGACCCAGCAAAATATTTTGACGCTAATCATAACTCTTTTGTAACTTATGCCAAATGAACCAAGGCTAGGTAACTTATGTCAAATGGAACCCTTTTTTTCATTTTTGTCTTGTCTTATGTGTTGATTGGGTTCCATTTTGTTTTCTTTTCTGCAACAAAACAATTGAAAATTAGTATTTGATATGATAAATAAATTCGATGAACATAAAATAATAAATGAATGATCGCATACCTTTGATGCACATTGTTGTTGGGATGCATCCTCCCATGATGCAATTATGTTCATTTCTTTTACAATTCCCTTGTACACTCTTTTGGACATCCCTATCGACATGTATTGGATTTTCCCTCGTTTGTCGCTTGGAATTTTCATAATCTTCCTAAAAAACGAAAAAGCACAATAATTTTTATTAAATGGACATGGAAGTAAATATAGCAAAACAAATTAATTTATTAATTAATTATTGGAACATATTACAGAAAACATGTAATAATACATTTTAAATGACTCTTTTTTATTATCATAAGTTTTTGCTATTGCAAGTCTCATAGGTCTCATTGACCATGGCTCCATAAACGCTTCTTGTAGTATACGTATAACCTGATTCTTGGAGTCACTAGATTGATTTTTGTATTGTAAGTGGAAATGACATTTATACGTTCTTTCCACTATATCCCTCAAAGCTTTGTAAAACATTTCCCCCCTCTCATTAACTTCAAGCACCACTCTAGATGAACTAATGACCAAGCTATCAAATCCTTAACTTTTTTTGTCCTCTTAGGACGAGATTCCATTCTCTCGCTATCGGTTGTTGCATAACATTAAAAAAAAAAGTGAAATCGAGTGTATAAAACTTGTTAGCAATTAATATTAAGAAATCAATTTTTAGTAAAAGTCAAAGAAAAACTTAATGTTGATTACCTTTCGATCCACATGTTTCCTCTCTTTGCAACATTTCCATAAAAAAATTGCACTCTTTTGCACTCAGATGGCGAACAACCTTATCGAGTTTCTTCAAGTTTTTTCTCTGCATGACACACATTAACCAATACACATCATTGATTTAAATTTACAAATATTTCAAATTATATATTAACTTTTTCATAAAACTTAAAGAACTTGTGTGCCTCTCTTCTTGGGATGAGTTGTCATCACGATCGCTACAATAAGATGTTTTATTTGAACTTCTATATGCCATCTTATATAAAAAGAAACCAAGAATCATCAAAAATAGAAATTATGAAATTTTCATACAATCTATTATGTCGGTGCACTTCATTAAACATAACACATCGGGGCATCAAGCATATAATTGCACCAGCATGTACTATTAGTCATTGCACACCGCTAACCTGTATGCATATGATATGAAATCAATACTATTTATTTTTTTGACCAATCGATGCTTTATACAGTGAGCACCATGGCGATTTTCCTGTACAATGCGCACTAGGGCATTTTCCCTATATAGTGTGCACCGCGTACTGCGGAAAATATTTTTAACAAGATCATTGGCAATGACGGAGTTAACAAGGTTTGGGATCTGATGCAATGAGTGGTACCATTGCAACAGATACCAAACATCCCATATGCAACTAAATAAACCCTATAAAAATCTATTGCTTAAAAAAAAAACCCTGAAAAAATCTATTGCTTATAAAAATCTATTGCTCCGAAAAAAGAGGGGAACAAGGAAAAACAACGAGAAAGCTACGGCTTCCAATATCGAAGGTAACTATGAAACCCTTATATTTTTTTTAACATGCATTAAAAATAGTTTGAATAAAAAATGGAAAGATTGAAATGATGATTAGAATAAAATCACATACCTGAAATTTCTTATCTGTGGATTTATATGTGCCCTACAAATCCCTTCCAATTTTGGCTCTTCAAAAAAATCTAGCCACTCAAAAGCATTTCGTGGTAAAATCTCTCTTCCACAAATCTTCCCTTTAAATTCTGCCAAAAAAATGAACTAATGAATAATGTTTTCATTTATAAACAAATACGTTTTGAAAAACGAAATTCCCTCTCTTTTTTCGTTGTGTTTTTCAATTAGTATGTAAAAACATTTATTAAAATATATATTTTAAAAATTAAGTTTGTCATCAAATTGGTGCACCTCACCGAATAGTGTGCATCGATGCGTATATAGTAAAAAATGCACCGATACCAATTTTATCGGCATAATATAAATGCAAACCTCTGATATTAAAATTACGAATGTTTTGGTTTACAGAGGTTTTAACGGATGTGACGGTTCGGTGCGTTGCATAGTTTGTCGAACCAACACGTTATACACACACACACACACACACCAATGTGTTATACAATACATAAATGCACCGATAAATTTTAATATCATATCCATGCACATACTAACGATGGTTTTTGCTCAAATACAAGGAAACAAAGGTTATAATATCAAATGGTCAATACTTCAGATTCCAACTCATTCCATATCGTTGCAAGTTTGTCAACTTCTCCCATGTCATTTGAAGTAAGTCTAGATTTTACTTATAATTCATTTATTTGATTGAATTTATGTCATTTATGCTCGTGCATTTTAATAATTGTTCATTGAATTTTATAGGATCATAAATTTGGATCGAGTTTAGATGAGAAAGATATTCCACCGGTGCAAAACTGTCGCAAGATCTTATCAGGAAAAAGATACCATGGGAAAATGTTTGATGAAAATGGACAATTGCTTTACCCTATCAATTGTACCATACCATCTTCTAGTAACTTGCAACCTAGGTCAACGATATTACACCGTGAATTGGATCTCTTTTATGACACGTCAGTGGTATGTGGTTATTCAAAATGTAAAGGGTTGAAGAAGAACCCTTGATGTGTCACATTGTCTCATTATATTAATGATCGACTACCCAAAGTTGATGGTCTAATACCTCCCACTGCGGTCAATAATCCAAAAGGTGATATAGAAAAGACACTTAGAAACACTTCAATCTGCTCCTTTTTTGAAAAGTTGGAAGCCAGATCAACTGTGTTTTTTCCTAAATTGGCCAACTTGTCTCCTTCTATTGAGTCAAAGTAGAGTTCTTATAGTGAGCCAAAGTGTGATATCAATACTATCCAAAACACCACCACTGGGAGATAAAAAAAAGTTGTATGATCTAAGAGAAAAAAGGTACAAGTACTCACCAAAGTTTGTTCAAGTGTTGGAAGGTAGCGATGACTTCCCTCTTCTATCCATCTACAAATTAAATACCAAACTAGTTACAACTAAGCTTTGTATGGCACTTGGTCGTTGTCCATGCTTGTGCCCGATTTTGGAACCATATTCTCTTTTTGTGATAATAGTTATATAATTGCCATGTCTAGAATAGATGTTGTAAATATTGGATTGTTTATCCTTTCACGTGTTTTTTTTCCTCTTAAACAATCAATGGCACTTATGCCATTTTGTGGTCATTTTTATAGTCGATCTGATTACTTGAATATTGTCAAATACAAACATAGCATTTCCATGTATAGTGTGTGCATGAATGATTGTGCTTTTGGAAACTTTAACATGAAAAACTTGTTATATGTCGACGGTCGTCTAGAAACTCATGGGAACATCACATGGTTCATAAATTGTTGCAAGGCCTCATTATTTAGTGCAAATTGTTCCTTTGAGGAACACTCCAATGACAAACAGTTCTTTATGAAAAGGAAGGCATCCATATTTTTTGTTGTGCATGCAATACATAGTTTATCTCTTGGTGACGAGTTGTTAATAAACTATAACTTTCGTAGACCACCAACGACTCATAAAAAATGCCTTGCATTGGGTCTAGCTTTAGACGTCCCCTTGGGATGTAAGAAAAAGATGATTGAGTAATTGTATTTTTGGATTTTCAATGGAACTAATGTAAATGTATTATTTAATTCGACATTAGTTTTATAAAATGGTTGGTTGCATGTTACAATCATTACATCAAAGATGGGGACTAAGCTCCCTATAACTTATACACATGGACTTTTGTTTATTTTATTTATTGAGTTTGCTTAATATTTTTTATATGTTTATATATTAATAACAAACCTCAACCATTATAAGCTTTGCACAGTAGGGTTTGTATTAGGCCCTAATATGGCCCACATGTGAAAAATAATGTCTTTGCCCTTAAATTTGATGCTTTATGGATTATTCATGATGCAAAGGGCCCTATAATATCAAATAGGTCCACAAAGAGAATATGAAAAACATCACTTATTTAAGGATCTCTTAGGATTAATTGTGGAGGATAGATGATAGTTGTGTATTAATTATTTGACAAGACATATGTATTAATAAAATGATTTTGATTACATGATTACAAAAAATATGAGAATGAATATTAGTAATTGTAGAATTTACATATAACACTAATGTTGTAAGATGCATGCACATTATGTAAAATTAAAATTTTTGGGAGGGAAAGTATCATATGTCCATGTTATATAATGACTTTATGTTAAATTTTATTTTGCCTTAAAAAACATGGTGGTGGTTGGGACTGCATAAACCAATTAATTAAATTCATTGTTTCCAAATCATTTGTCATTGTATTTCATTTTTACAGTATTTTTAAATAGTTTACACAAAATCATCTTTGATGAAATTGCATGCATCTATAGATCTATTTTTATGGATTCAAAATATATATTTTTATATAAATGTTATTATTTGATGAATTGCATGCATTTATAGATACATTTTTATTAATTCCAAATATATATAATTTTTTTTATAAAAATGTTATTGTTTCCTTTTATTTTCATATTTTTCATGTAACATGTATCATAATTTAAAAACACATGTCTTTGTTTTTGCAATAAAATTTTGACACAATTATTTTAAAAAAATTGACATTTTCTTCTACAAACTAAAACAAACATATTGATTCTATTAACACATTTATTAATTTTGTTTATTATTAATATAAAGTGAGTTGCATTTTATAGTCAAACACGACACTTGGCATAATTCATCCCAATATAATAATTGGAAAAAAAAAATCCCAATGTGGAAGATATTTGTACCATCACTACTCATAAATATAACAATTATAAATGTAATTATGAACAATTATTATAATGTTATCAATAAAATAAATGAGAAAATAACATTTCATAAAAGTAATCTTTCTTTGTAAACATGTTTAATCAACATATTGTATCTTGTTCAAAATTAAACAATTCACCTTGAAGATGAATTTAACATTATATGGCATTAATAGTTTAAGTTTTCATAATTACAATCCAAAGTAAACGATATCATAAAACTAAAGTTAAACATTTTATGACAACTCTAAATTCTAATGAGTGATACATCTTAAATTTAATTTAAAAACAAATAAGTCATTAGCATACTTATTATACATTTTATAAATCAAACAACAACAACAACATGATTTGAAAAAACAAAATATACATGTGTGATATATTGTTTATAGCGCACCAGTGCGATTGAAATCCCACCAGAGCGGTTGTTACGTAAAAAAGCATCGATAAACAATTTAATTGACAAAGTATGTATGCAAACCTCCACAATTAAAGTTTTGCAGAGGAAAAAACATAGGTCACTCTTTGATGCCACTCATAATTTAGTGCATGGAATCAATCCTCTACCACTTCCTCAGTGCTCTGCCTTGGATCTCCTCCTCCGCGAGCCGCTTGAGTTTCTCTAAGATACCGTTCTTGTCATTCTTGTAGCCAAAATATGAACTAGCGTCAATTCGCTTGTAGTTCGCATACCTACACCTCCTCTTATTTGCCTCAAGGGGACTTATCAAATAGCTCTTTAGGGATGGGGAAGAATTTGGTAGCCCCAAAGTATTTCTAACCGGGGCTCTTGTCTGTGGCATCGAGCACATCAACTTTGATCCTTTCCAAGTCCATCATCTTGGCCCCTACTTTGGCATAATTAGAACTGTCAAGCTCTATGGTCAGAGCTTCCCATTTCCCCTTTGCCCTGTTCAACAAGAAAGGACCAAGGTGGATGTCTTAATTATAACACAGTGTCAACCTCAAGATTGAGCTAAGCTCCATATTGTATATTTACAAGAAGTTAAGAAACACATTTATAAAAACAATCGATGATCCATAAGCTTTGTCAGCATGTCTTATTGCTAAATATTAAGCATTGAATTGGCCTCGACATGCTCCTCCATGAGATCCTCACATGTGTACTTACTAATAAGTTCATCATGTTTCTTCTTTTCCACAATCATGTGCTCAATCGCTTTCTCATCCAGAAGGGGCACATGGGCAACAAACTCTCGCTCTCTCTGTTGTTGGTTTCCCTTGTCCTGCTCTCCTATTTTTTCTGCCACATACTCATTTTCCACGAATGGGACCAACTTAATGACAATGGCCTCACCGCTCTTAATCGTCAACCTGGCCTCCCTCTATATAGACTCAATCCTCTGCCAGTCCCTCAATGCTCTAGCATGCATCTCCTCTTCCACGGGTCGCTTGAATTTATCCATGGTATTGTTCTCGTCATCGTTGTCGCCATAATAACTAGAATCAATTCACTTATAGATTTCATAATTAGACCTCCTCTTCTTCACCTCGGGGGGATTATTGAATATCTCTCTAACGTCGGGGAGGAATTTCTGAGTTGCACTTGTACAATTGATTGTTGGAAGATAACATGTTACAATCTTCCATCAACCAATTATACAAGTGCGGCTGGGAAATTCCTCCTCGACGTCAAAGAGTTATTCGATAAGCCCTGCAAGGCGAAGAAGAGGAGGTCTATGTATGAGATCTACAAGAAAATTGACACCAGTTATTATGCTGACAACGATGATGAGAACGATATCTTGGAGAAAGTTGAGTGACCTACAAAGGAGGAAATGCAGACCAGAACAATGAGGGAGTGGCAGAGGATCAAGTCTATCTAGAGGTAGACCAGGTTGCCACTCAAGAGCAAGGATGTCATTGCCATTAAGTCAATCCTATTCGAGGAAGATGATGATGTGGCGGAAGAAATGGGAGAACAGGACAAGGGAAACCAACAATAGAGAGAGAAAGAGTTTGTTTCCCATGTTCCCCTTCTGGATGAGAAAGCGATCGAGTGCATGGTTGTGGAGAAGAAGAAACATGATGAACTTCTTAGTAAGTACACAGGTGAATATTTCACAGAGGAGCAGGCCGAGGCCAAGGTAATTCTTAATATCTAGTGATAAGACATGTCGATAAAGCTTATGGATCATTGGTTGTTTTTCCAATTGTGTTTCTTAACTTCTATTAGATATACAATATGAAGCTTAGGTCAATATTGAGGCTGACATAGTGTTATAATTAAGATAGATACCAAGGTCCTTTCTTGCTGAACATGGAAAAGGGGCACTATGAAGCTCCGATATTAGAGCTTGGAAGTCCTAATTATGCCAAAGTAGGGGTCGATGAAAAACTTGGAAGGGAATGAAGTTGATGTGATCGGTGCCACGTGTAAGGCCCCCGGTTACATATACTTTGGGGCTACGAAATTACTCCCCATCCTCAAAGAACTATTCGATAATCCCCCTCAAGGCGAAGAAGAGGAGGTGTAGGTATGCGATCTACAAGAGAATTGATGCCAATTCATATTATGGCTACAAGAATGACAAGAAATATATCTTGGAGAAAGTCAAGTGACCCATGAAGGAGGAGATGTGAGGCAAAGCACTGAGGAAGTAGCAGAGGATCCATGTGCTCAATTATGAGAGGCACCAAAGAGTGACCTAGGTTTTTTCTTACACAAAGAAAAACCTCCACAAAATTTAATTGTGGAGGTTTGCATATGTAGATTGTGAGTTAAAATGTTTTTCTTCTGGCTACTGCTACTACTACTGTGATCGGTGATGTCGGCATATCTGATTCACATAAAATCCCTTTTCGGCAAACACACACACACACACACACACACACACACACATATAGATAGATAAAATGAATTTAAAATATAAAACACAAACATATATAACTAATTTGTATTTATCAAAACTGAAATATTTTTTGTTTGCAAAAAAAAAGTGAAAAAGTAAGCGATGCTCTTAACAAATACATATGCACTGCATCCGGTGCTCCTTATCAGACATAAGGCATTGAACATACATCTGTTAAATACAATGCACTAGTGTGCCATTGTTATTCGAGCATCGATATCTATAGCAATGTGTTGTGATATATAGTGCATGGGTTAAGAGTTGGTGTTAAATCACGCGATGCATTGGGTTATATTAAATGCACTGATTCTTTATGTTAGTTCATGCACCAAACGATTTTAATTGGTGCGTTGTCTTTTCATGACGCATTGTAATGATAAATTTTAAACTATTTAGCATGGTAAAACTTACTTAACCACCCCGATGTGTTTCGTTTAAAGTAACACATCGATGCTTCATTTGAGATTTGTATGCGTTGATATCGGTGTGTTTGTATTATAACATAAAAATGATAGGGCATCCCATAAAACGAATCGAGATGGTAAATTATTATGTATTTTGCTCATTGTGTTGTAGCACACATTATCGATGTGTTTTTATTTATTTGATGCATCGTGAAGGAAATTTATGTTTCAAAAAGTTGGTTGTGTGTTCGATTAATATAACACATTGGTGTGTTTATCTCAATTGGCACACTTCCTATCATCTTAGTGGTGCTTACCATAATACGCATTCTGCTGCAAATTTGTGAAAATTTGGCCCGGTGTAGTGCTCTTTACATTAACGATGCGTTGTTTTGATCCATCCGCACCGATCGGTGAAATTGTTGAATATGAACTTACACAGTATAAGCGCACCGATGTTACCATGCTATTGGAGCACCGATGTTTTGTTTAATGATGCATTTTGTTGTCGACAACATTGATTACAAGGTGTCCACCGAAATGATTCAACGGGTTGGTGTGAGGTGTTACTATTAATGCATTGGTACCACCGTGATTATGGAGAATGCCTTTTGTTCCTCGGTGCGTTGTAAATGTGAGTACACTGCGAACAAGGTGTCCAATGAGACACCTCGCTATGAAAATTCGGGAAATATATGTCCCGGTGTGTTTCTGTATACAATGTCGATGTTTAGGATTACAATGGTTGCACTACTATGTTAAATTTTATAAATCGTTATGTTAACGGTGTCGTTAGTTAAGTGAAGTGCATCGGTGCGTAATGTTAAACAACATTGGTGTGATTTATTCGATGCATGTATTTTTTTTATAAAGTATGGTGGTGCATTTGAACATTGACTTTCTAGGGCATTATTTTTTTGGTACACCTCGACGCAGTTAGTTAAAATTGGTGCACCACTAGGTTAAATTTTTTGTATCAATGAGCTAGCGATGCAGTTAATGAAGTGTAATGGGTCGATGCGGGTATGAGCCCAGTTTGTGTTGGTGTCGAGGCGTTCTGAATGACGCACAACTTTGTTTTTTAGTAATTTATTGCAGTGCACTAGATTGAACAATACCAATGCAAACATATATGGACGCGTTGACATCGTTGATCACTGTGTATTTAACACAGTACGCACCAGAGGTGGTTCTCACTATGATAATCCTGCCTATCTCACCTAGCCTAGTGATATTTGAAAATGCTTTAGTGATGATATAACAATTCTTCACCTCAACGGACCCTTGATGTGTGTCTAATGTGTCATTGTGAAAGTATTTAACTTTGTCTAGATATTCTATAATATTGAGTAAAGTTTTCCTAATTATATGCATCCATGATTTAACTTTGTGGGAATTCCAAATCCCAATCTAAAATATACAATGTAGATACTAGAGTAGGGGTTTTGGTTTCACATGGTAAAAATGGTGTGTTGTCCATGAAATGGGAAAGCAAAGCTACATTCCACATGCTGATTAAATACTACCACCCACTATATTAAAGCTACTCATAATAGGTTCATGTGTCGAAAGGCACAAACTTTGATAATCAAAATATCTTTGAAAACATGGTGACCATTGCATTAAATGTGAATAGTACTTCTTGAGAATACTAACATTACAAAAACAATTAATGAAGGCATGGGATAAGTAGCTTTGTTATTCATTTCCCTTGTTTATTATGTAGGTAATTCATGGTGCGAGGAGTAATTATTACATCGAAGGTGTTTTTCATGGAAGTGAGATCTCTATAAACCTTTTCATGAGACCAATTGATATTTTTTTAGGGTTTTGGAGAAAACATATGTGCTAGTCATCCTCCACATGTCATCCATTCTCACATGTATATCTACCCATCGACCTCCTCGCTTATTCTTCATAGTACGGTCCCAAACTTTCATGTTAGGTTGAAAGGTATATAGATGAGGTTGCAAAGCATTGGATAACCAACTTGCACATAGTCAAATGTTTGCCATCGACCATTTGTTACAATGATGGGATCATTGTAATCCATATTCTCCTTTTCTACCTCCAAACCCACCCCTGTATATTTGCTTTGTTGGACATGGTGTTATGGTGTTGGCAATGATGTCAAAGAGGGTCAATGTTGGACATGGTGTTATGGAATTGGCAATGATGTCAAAAAGGGTTAATATGGATATAAATCATGTGTGAGCTTGATGCATTCATACTAATGTCCCAACAAAAGTCTATGGAATGTGTTACAGTCTTCCATTCATAGAGAAAGTAATTGATGAAGGTATCATTAAAAACCTTTACAAATGAACCTCAAAAAGAAGTTATTGTGTTCTAAATACAAAGGGAAAATATCAAAATTTGGTGCTCAATGAAATGTAGTGGGTGATAAGGGTCTAGTATGAAATCCTCTATTAGAAATCTTGGACCTTCAATGATCCATCAAATACAACATGTTTCATTCTCTTTTTTGTAAGAATCGATGTTGTGATCGTTGTCATAGGTGTGAAAAAAATGCAAGGAATCGTCAAGAGTCTCACTGTGATTGTTAGATCATTGTACAAGGCCACAAGAATCATCAAATCTATAAATCAATGTTGATCGTTGGATCAAAATGGAAGCACAATTCAGACGGTTCTAAAGTAATTCACATTTCAAAGCACATGAAAGTTAATAGAAGAGGGCAGACACAAAAGTAATATTATGCTAAATTTAACTATCCACGTTTCAATGTTAAGTTTTATCACATTTTGGCTTGGGAACATTTCGAATCCATTTTTTCAAATGCGAAATTCATGTGGACCATCCACTCAACGGTTGATTAAAATCTGAAACCGTTGATTTGATTTAAGCCTAGATAAGCCTGGATCGTCCACTCAACACTTGATCAAGTCTGAACCGTCGATTTGATTGGCTCCCAGGTAAGCATTGTTTGTGCTCGCTCACGTTCATAGGTCAAATTCACATGAAGTTTTGAAGCAGTTAAAATGCTAACCATGATAGCATCTGGTTATAGGGTGTGGTCCCTTGGTGAGTTAAAAATGTGTGCCTTTGGGCTAGTGCATAGTATAGGCCTTGCACCCTTTGTCTAGCTGTTGGTCACAATGTTTGGTCCTATGGGAAAAGGAGGCCATGAATTAGCACCTACCCAATGTTCGATACATGAAATGCACTAGAGAGAAAATAACAACTCGAATATGATCCTTTGAATGACTGAGGACGCAATGGAAGTGTGGGTTTCTATTTTGCATTTTTTATTAGGTAATTATGATGACCAAACAAAAGGATTGAAAGTCATTTTCGACTTGGAGCTTAGAGCAGTTGTCATGCACAATGCTCTTGATGCAAATGCCATAAAGCATCAAGAAAAACAAAGTTCGCACCATTTTGCAACATTTGAATAAAGTCTGGTACTGTTGAAAGGAAAACATCCCATGAAAGGTTCCTAGCTTACCAATGCCAATTGAGAATATGATTCTTATTATAATTATTCATCAAAGAGATTTTTGAAAAGGAACCAAGGTCACCCAATTACTTAAAAATGATAATAGAGGAAGAAATTTGTTAAAACAACATTATTGTTATGAAGAGGCAGATTGATCCATTTCTCTTTTACAAAGAGACATAATGGTTCAATTTCATACACCTTTTGGAAGACTATATAAACTGAAAAGCATGGTGAAAGGAAAGGGGTCTCTGTGAGTGAATTAGAAGATCAAAACATAGGCAAAGTCCAAGGAAGAATTTGAAACCTGAAACATATACATGAAATGAGGGTGGAAGGGAGGAGCAAGGGAGGATTGGAGTCTTCTACAGGTTGGAGCCTGAACAATAGGGAGTTGCAGCTTGCTCAAGTTGGTGTTTGAAAACAAGTTATTGGTGTCTCCTTGAGCAGGTGCTCAAAAAGAAAGGAGATTAGTGTCTCCTACAAGTTGTAGCTTGTAAAAGAAATATATATTTTATGATTATTACATTTAAAAAACTATGTACTCTACTTTCTTGTTGATCAATTGTTATGGTTAATAATTTTAATAATTAAAGAATTGATTAAAATTATGAAAAAGAAGCAATATTGATTCACCCCCCCTCTCAATATTGAATAACATTTCAACAATTGGTATCATAGCAAGATTCCTTCACCACAGTCTAATCACTGGAAGGCAGATTCTAAGAAATCACAATGGATCAACAAGAAGGAATGTCTTCTAATAGAGCACCATTGTTCAAAGGAAATGATTATGCATTTTGGAGTATAAGGATGAAAAGTTATCTGATGGCCCTTGGTTGTGATGTTTGGCTATCTGTGGTAAATGGTTACACTACACCAACTACTACACCTTCAAACGTTGTTGCAAAGAAACCCTGCAATGATAATTCAAGGGTTGTTAATGCAATTCTAGGTGGATTAACAAACTCTATATTTGTAAAAGTGATGCATTGTAAATCAACAAGAGAAATTTGGGACAAACTTAAAATCATCTATGAAGGAGATGGCAAAGTTAAGCAAGCAAAACTTCAAACATATAGAGGGAATTTTGAGAGTCTGAAGATGAGAGAGGAAGAAAACATTGCAGAACATCTTCAAAGAGTGGATGAAATTGTCAATTCAATCAGAGCACTGGGAGAAGAGTTAAAAGACAAAATTATTGTCCAAAAGGTGTTGAGATCATTACCAATGAGATATGATGTCAAGGTATCTATCTTGGAAGATCAAAAAAAACCTTGACAAACTTAAAATGGATGAATTTCATGGGATTAGTATAGCCTATGAAATGAGAACATGGAAAGAAAGGCCATCAAAAGGGGAAACAACCTTTAAAGCATAAAAAGCAACAAAGAACCATGATCATGTGCCAAATGAAAATCACTCAGACATATCAGATGAAGAAGAGGTTAACTTTATAAGGAAACTCAAGAAAGGGTATCGAAAATAGAAAGGGAATTTACCTCTCAAATGTTTCAACTGTGGAAAAATTGGGAATTTTTCCTCCAAAAGTCCCTATCCTGAGCAGTAGGATAGTGATGATGAAGAAACTTATTATTGGACTATGTTGTCATTGATGTCAAAGGGTTAATGTCAAGTAGTGTCATATTGATGTGTTGTTATTGATGTTAAGGTTGATATCAAAGGAAGTTGTATCATTGATGTCTTGTTCAAGTTAGTCGTTGATCATCAATGTTTATATGTAGGAAGTACCAAATGGATGAACTCCAAAGTTCTCCCCTTATGGCGCAAGGCCTCATGGGAAGACGCTCTTGGATAAAGTTATCAAATTGGTCCCCTTATGTTGAAAGCACTTACGAGAAGACGCTTTGTAAAGTCCAAATGGTTAAGTGGCTGAGTAATCCTAGCAGTGTGGTTAAGGAACCCAAGTTTGGTTGAGGAATAATGTAATGAAGATCAGTGAATTTGCAGGTGAGATTATTCTAGATGGATAGTACATGTTGTACTGTTTCCGATGATATGTGGTATGTCATGTAGTTCCTCACGGTTGAGGAGATATGGCTTAGTGAAGTTGGAGAACCCTCATGAGTTATCTAGAAGCCCCTAGAAGGTCAAAGAAGTCATTTATTCTAGAAGCTCCTAGAAGAATTTTAGTAGTCAAAGTGGTTGCAACTAGGAGTTAATCATGGGTTAAGTTGTTGCAAAAAGAAAATAATTAAAAATAAATTAATTGCAACTAGAAGTGGTGAGATTACTATTTGTGGATAAAGTTGTTGTAAGTGGACAAAGTGGTTAGAAGTGGGTTAGCCCTAAAAGATGGAAGTTGGTTAGAAGATAACCCCTAGAGAAAGGAGAGTATAAATAGGAGAGCAAAGGTCTTTGATGTAAATGATCTTTGAGCATATTGAATATCTATTATTTGGTGAAAGGTTTATTGCAAGTACATCATTGACAAATCTGAGATAACGAAGGTTTGAAGAACACAAGTTTCGGTAGTTGTAGAAAGCGGTAATTTTTTAGCCGCAGGTGTTTCTGTAGCCGCGGGTTTCAATAGTTGTAGAAAATGACAATTTTGTAGCCACGGGTGTTTCTGTAGCCGCATGTTTCGGTAGCTGCATAAAGTTTCGGTAGCTATAGAAAACAACAGTTTTGTAGTCGCGTGTGTTTCTGTAGCCACAAGTTTCGATAGCTACAAAAAGTTTTGGTAGCTGAAGAAAACAACAATTATGTCACTACGGGTAGTTGTAGTAACATGTTTAGTAGCTACAAAAAGAATAGTTTCGTTAGCCGTGGGTGATTTGGCAGCTGCAGAAAGTTGGCAGTTCAGTAGCCACGTCAGATTTGCATATTGGAATTGTTCCAATTGTTGCATGGAATGGTATAGGTCTTGATGATTACTACATGATTAAAGGTATGGTTTTGGCACATGGTCTTGTGTAATGGTTTATGGTATTTGGCTCATGGATTTGTGATGTATTGCTAGAGGACTCATGTTGGTTGTCTTGATGAATGTTTTGGTATATGGTTGAATGAGACACTTAGTTGATGAGTTGACATATACATGAGTTGTATGGTATGGTGATGTTGGTACATAATTTGTACATTCTTGGTACACTGTGAGAGACACTTGTTGGTTATATTGTTGGTGATTTGTGTAGTGTTCTTGACACGTGATTTGTATACATGTCTTGGCATATTGGTACACATTGGTGATGGTTGTAGGTTGATGCACATCTGAGTGATATTGTGCATATGATTGAGAGATTTATCTTGTTGGTTGATCTATGTGATTAGATCGGGATTGACTGATCAGATTGATGAGACATGTTGATGTGATAGGTTGTTGTGATAGGTTGTGTTGTGCATAGTTGATGCACTTGTGATGGTATAGGTTGTGTGAGTGATTGTTGTACATGGTTGATAGTATAGGTCGATTGGTACAGATTATGATAGGTTATTGGTACATATTGTGACAGGTTATTGGTACATGTTGGTACAGGTTGGACAGATTGTTTTCTGTCTACAAGCCGGGTTTTGTACTTGAGGGTTGAATTCCTAGAGATTGTAGTCTCATTACAGTTGGTGTTGATAAACCCTAGAGATTGTAGTCTCATGTAACAACATAATACAAAATCTTACACATATATATGGTGTTCTTTGTGTTCATTATGGTGATGGTTTAATGATATCTATTATTGATGAATGTTGTTGTTATATGCAAGTAGTTATTGTGAATGAATAATAATATTTGAATTGGTTGCTAACTAAGTTTTGAAAGAAGTGTAAAAAGAGCCCTTCACCCCCCCCCCCCCTCTCAGTGTGGTCGATGTGTCCAACAATTAGGATCAGAGGAGGCCTTCACTATAAGCCTTACAAGCTTGAAGGAGATCCATGGACACACAAATGGATGAACATGCAGATGGAGTTCCTTTCTTTGATGAGACAAATTAATCGACATGGAGAATAAAAATGAAAGGGTATTTGAAGTCAAAAGGAGCAGGAATTTGGGATACAGTTGTTACAGGGTCAATTCCCTCAAAGAATTAATCAAAATTTGCAGCTCAAAAAGAAGCAAAGAAGAATAATTCAGTAGCATTCAAGACCATCTTCAATGGACTTTCAAATTCTGTTGAAGAAAGCATAGGAAAATGTACCTCCGCCAAGGACCTATGGCTAAAGCTAGAGAAGGCATATCAAGACTCAGTCATCAATGAAGGTAAAGACTCTCCAAAATCTTCTGATTGCAATAATTATAAATGCAATGATGTTGAATGTTCTCCTACAAATGAAGAAGAAGATCTAGAAGTAGTTTGTGTAAAATCAACTATCAGTTATCTTGTAGATGAAGAAGATTTGTTGAAGCTTAAGGATAAAGTTATATATGTTTTAGAAGAAGAAAAAGATAATCCGTATGCTTTTGAGGATCTTGAAAGAAACACTAAGGAAGCCCTAGAAAAGTATTAAAGGAATATCATGGCACTAAAACAAATGCTAAAGAAACAAGAAGAAAATGAAACAACTGAAAAGGTCATAACCAAGCAAAGGACCCAATTAGAAGAAAAAGAAGAAGAGATCAGAAGACTAAAGAATGAAATAATTAGTCGAGCAGAAGAAAAGAAGAAGATAAACGATGAGCTTAGCAAAATCCTTGAAGAGCTTAAAGAAACAAAAGAAATCAATGTTAATTTGAAGACCCAACTTGAAGAAGCCAAAAGGATAGAGGAACTATTGAAGAATCAAGTAAATGAAAAGGAAGAATCATGTCATAAGCTGGAAGCAGAAGTTGTTGATCTCAGAAAGAAAGCAGAGAAGTCAAACACTCATATCAAGTTCATGAACAACTCAAAAATCTTGGATAGTCAAAGATCACCAAATGATAAATCAAGTCTTGGATACAATAAACGAGAAGCACACACTGAACCTAACACTTCTAACAATCATGATATAGGTCCTTCATTTTAAAAAGATAAAATCCAAGCTGCACCAAGCAAGGAAACCTCCAGAAGATCAGTACAAGGAAGACACCAAGAATCCATTCCTACACCTCAAAGCAAATTCAGAAGAGAGACACCTTCAAGGGTGACACAAAAGCACAGGTATGGAAATGTTTTTCATGGTCATTGCTATTCATGTAATTAATATGGTCACAAAGTTTTGGATTGCAGACATTATGCAAGGAAATATGTTGGAAGATTCAATAACATCTTAAGATGTAATGTTGTGGGACACATTATTGCACATTGTCACACCATGAGATGTTACAGTTGTAGTGGGTTTGGCCACAAATCCCAGGATTGTTGGAATTCATGGAGACAATCAATGAGTAATGCTTCATATAATATGGCAAGAAGGGCATGGAAGAAAAACAATGTTGAAAGGATGGAAGCTCAGAGTACAAGTGTTGAGAAGCTAGGACACTCTCAGAAGTGAATGAAGAATACTGAACAACCAGACATGAATGAAGACATAAAAAATGGCTTCCATGAAGACTCTTCAGAGGCATACTCGAGTTTGTGTGGTAACAATCGCGTACATACACGATCTGTCCGAGGAAAAGTTGTGTACATATGCGAGTTGTCTGAGCTAAGGTCGCATACCTGAGGTAAAACTTGGAGAAAAGGAGTTGGAACATAGTGCATAAGGTAGATATTAATGATCATTGTATGATGCATGGACATTTCCAAGGATCGTCAAAGGAGTTAGAACTTGTCAATCCTCATTTGAAGGATACGTCTAGTTTGTCACCATTTTCCTATATGCAATATCTAATTTCGTTTGGCAATAATTTTTTTCCATCTCCATTATCATTGGAGCTCTATCTTTAATTCCTTTTTTATTTAACTCCTCCTTTGACACATAATTAAGAGATTTTATAATTTTGGTTGTTATTTGTGGTCTGTTTCGTAATTCTTGGAAATCTTGGTGTATGGTCTTCTCTGTTTCACTGGCCAATAAGTTCTCTTCTCCAATCAACGTAAAACAATACCACATTTTGATAACCTTTGTTATAATTTGATCCCAGAGAGATGTCTTGCACCTATCAAGTATGGTTTACTAATTAATTTGCCCTGCAATTGTTCCACATCTCCCTGCAATTTAGCCTTTACATTTTGATATTGTTCAATTGTTTTATCTTTATCCTTTAGTTGTTCCCTGAAAATATTGATTTCATCATTCTCTATAGACATTGATTTCTTGAGTTTTTCAATCTCAATTCCTTTTAAATCAAGCTCTCATAAGGAACTGGCTAATTCTTCACATGGGTATGTTGGTTCTGAAGACAGTGAAGAAGAAACTTGTTTCTTTAATGCTTGAATTTGTTGTTCATACACCTCCATCTGATCTTTCATTTGTACCACGTGTCTAAGTAATTGATCTTTCTCCTGCTGCATTGCTTGCAATTATGGTGTTTGAACATGATCAATTCTACATATATTAAGGTTTTCTTTAATGATTGTATTTTAGTATATTTAGCCTTCATGAGAGCTTGTATAGATGCACTATATTTTGGATTATCTCCTACTTTAATAACCCATTGCTCAAGCTCTTCAACCCTCATTTGATTGGTTCTATTTGCTATTTTTTCTTGTTTCAGTTGATTTTGAATATTGTCATTCGTAGTCTGCAATTTCTTCATTCCAAGAGAAACTTGCATAACATCTATGTTTAGCATTTCCCCAGTTTTCTAGTGCAAATCCACTTTATCAACATAATTGATTTCATTTAAATCAACTAAGAATTAGTAACCTTGTAGTTATCTGAAGACTTAATGTTTTGATCCTTTGATTCTAATACAACTCTATTTAGCTTTCCCTTTTCATAATCGAGAGAAAATTATAATTTGGTTTGAGATGATCCTTGATCACAGATTTGGGGATAAACATCTTGCTTAATTTTTACACATTTCTTCTTAATTGGCATAAATTCATGATAATAATTTCCTTGCTTTGGCTGATATGTTCCCAGTGCTTCTTTTCCAGCTTGATTTCCCAAGTTCTTTGCATTTGCTAATGATAGAAATTCTATGACAACTGCAAGTTCTATTGTTGATGACTCTTACCCATCTTTCACTATATTGATCTTGCTTTTTTCATGTTATATTGTCTTTGGATTTTTGTTTGATTGTTCTTATTCTACCTCTGACATTATTTGAGTTGATCATGTACATTTCCTCTTGTATGTCTCTTCAAATTGTCATGGATTTTCTGTCACCGGGGACTGTGATATTTGAATAGAACTATGTTCTTGGACTTGCAGAATTCTTTGCACATCTTCCCAACTTTATTGATTAGCTATTAGCTCCAGTTGAGGTTTTGGTTGATGATGATAAGGGGTTGAACCAAGCTCTATTCTTTTAGTTGAAATAATAGAATGAGGATCATAGATCCACATTTCACCTTGTTGGAATCCCATTTCTTGAAGCAATTTCCCTGCATCCTGCACAAAAACTCTGTTGTTTACAATAAAAGGTATCACTTATTTCTTCAACTTAAAAGTTCCCTTTTGTTTCTTATACACAAAATGAATACAAATAGAGTTCAATCTTTGCCTTATAAATTCTCCCATGATAACTCCTAGCTTTATTGTTGTTGTATTGATGACTCATTCTTGTATCAACGAAATTAGAACATGTCAATCCTCCTTTGAATGATACCGGTATGTCACCATTTTCCTATATGCAATATCTAACTCAGAATATTTTTCGTATGTTGGAGCTGTAAAAAACATATGTTTAATCTGCATAGCAATTAAAAATCATCAATTAAGCTGTCCACTGTTGTTTGATCTTTTATAACTCTAGTTATTTCATTAAAATTTTCATCACTTTCTCTGACTTTGAACAAACCTTGTCTATAATTTTCAAATGTCAAAATGCCTCCTTTTTCACTTCAGAAAGTAGGGAAACCCATCTGTATTAACTTATTGAACTTATTGGACAAAAGTTTGACATTCCTTTTGACCACAGTGCACTTGTTTTGGGCTTGCTGCATCAAACTTCATTTAGCAAAATTTTATTCCATCTCCATTACCATTGAAGCTCTATCTTTAATTCCTTTTTTCTTTAACTCCTCTTTTGACACAAAATTAAGAGATTTTATAATTTTGGTTGTTATTTGTGGTCTGTTTCCTAATTATTGGAAAGCTTGTTGTATGGCCTTCTCTGTTTCACTGGCCAATAAGTTCTCTTCTCTAATCAACTTAAAACAATCCCACATTTTGGTAACCTTTGTTATAATTTGATCCCATATGAGATGTATTGCACCTATCAAGTATGGTTTACCAATTAATTTGATCTGCAATTGTTCCACATCTCCCTTCAATTTAGCCTTTACCTTTTGATATTGTTCAATGGTTTTATCTTTATCCTTAATTTGTTCCCTTAAAATCTTGATTTCATCATTCTCTATAGACATTAATTTCTTGAGTTTTTCAATCTCAATTCCTTTTAAATTAAGCTCCGATAAGGCACTGGCTAATTCTTCAGATTGATATCTGTTGACGATTGTTGCCTCATCTCAGTTGGTGCTGAGTGTGTAAGGTGAGTCTTGCATTATAGGGCTGGTGCTCTTGTAGAGTTGTAATATATTCAATTGTTGTTGATAAACCCAAGGATTGAAGTCCGTAATAAAAAGAAAATTTTACATACATATTGTGTTCCATGTGTTCCTTGTTGTGATGACTTGTTGATGATATATGTTCACATTTAACTGGTTATAAATGATAGGAATAAGTAAATGAGTAAATGGTGATTGCTAACTAATGAGTTTTGTGTAAGAGGGAAGTTTTGCGAAAAAGAGTCCTACACTGTTCACCCCCCCCTCTCTCAGTGTAGTCGGTGTGTCCAACAATATTAACTTATTCAACTTATTGGAGAAAAGTTTGACATTCATTTTGACCACAATGCACTTGTTCTGAGCTTGCTGGATCAAACTTAGTTTAGCAAAAATTTTTTATGTCTGCATTACCATTAAAGCTATATCTTTAATTCCTTTTCTCTTTAACTCCTCCTTTGACACAAAATTAAGAGATTTTATAATTTTGGTTTCTATTTGTGGTTTGTTTCCTAATTCTTGGAAAGCTTGTTGTATGGCCTTCTCCGTTTCACTGGCCAGTAAGTTCTCTTCTCCAATCAACTTAAAACAATCCCATATTTTGGTATTCTTTGTTATAATTTGATCCCAGATGAGATGTCTTGCACCTATCAAGTATGGTTTACCAATTAATTTACTCTGCAATTGTTCCACATCTCCTTGTAATTTAGCCTTTACCTTTTTGATATTGTTTAATGGTTTTATCTTTATCCTTTATTTGTTCCCTGAAAATCTTGATTTCATCATTCTCTATAGACATTGATTTCCTGAGTTTTTCAATCTCAATTCCTTTTAAATTAAGATCTGATAAGGCACTCACTAATTCTTTATATGGGTATGTTGGTTCCGAAGACAACGAAGAAGAAATTCCTTTCTTTAAAGCTTGAATTTTTTGTTCATACACCTCCATCTGATCTTTCATTTGTACCACTTGTCTGAGTAATTGATCTTTCTCTTGTTGCATTGCTTGCAATTCTAGTGTTTGAACATGATCAATTCTACATATATTAAGGTTTCTCTTTCATGATTGTATTTCAGTATATTTAGCCTTCATGAGAGCTTGTATAGATGCACTATATTTTGGATTATCTTCTACTTTAATCACCCATTGCTCAAGCTATTCAACCCTCATTTGCTTGGTTCTATTTGTTATTTTTTCTTGTTTTAGTTGATTTTGAATCTTGTCATTCGTACTCTGCAATTTCTTCATTCCAAGAGAAACTTGCATAAAATCTTTGTTTAGCATTTCCCCAATTTGCCTGTGCAAATCCACTTTATCAACATAATTGATTTCATTTAAACCAAATGAGATATAAGTAACCTTATAATTATCTGAAGAGTTAATGTTTTGATCCTTTGATTCTAATACAACTATATTTAGCTTTCCCTTTGCATAATCAAGAGAAAATTATAATTTAGTTTGAGATGACCCTTGATCACAAATTTGGGGATAAACATCTGGCTTAATTTTCACACCTTTCTTCTTAATTGGCATAAATACATGATAATAATTTCCTTGCTTCGACTGATCTGTTCCCAATGCTTCTTTTCCATCTTTATTTCCCAAGTTCTCTGCATTTGCTAATGATAGAAATTCTATGACAACTACAAGTTCTATTGTTGATGACTCTTACAGATCTTTCACTATATTGATCTTGCTTTTTGCATGTTATTCTGTCTTTGGCTTCTTGTTTGATTGTTCTTCTTTTATCTCTGACATTATTTGAGTTGATCCTGTACATTTCCTCTTATATGTCTTTTCAAACTGTCGTGGATTTTCTGTCACTGGGGACTGTGATGTTTGAATAGAACTATGTTCTTAGACTTGCAAAATTCTTTGTACATATTTCCAACTTTCTTGATTAGATATTAGCTCCAATTGAGGTTTTAGTTGATGATGATAAGGGGTTGAACCAAGCTCTATTCTTTTAGTTGAAATAAATGAGGATCATAGATCCACATTTCACCTTGTTGGAATCCCATTTCTTGGAGCAGTTTCCCTGCATCCTACACAACAACACTATTGTTTACAATAAAAGGTATTACTTATTTCTTCAACTTAAAAGTGCCCTTTTGTTTCTTATACACAAAATGAATACAATTAGAGTTCAGTCTTTGCCTTATAAGTTCGTCCATGATAACCCTTAGCTTTATTCTTCTTGTTTTTATGACTCATTCTTGTATTGACGAAATTAAAACTTGTTAATCCTCCTCTCAATGATACTGGTATGTCAACATTTTCCTATATGCAATATCTAACTCAGTATGTTTGTCATATGTTGGAGCTATCAAAAAGAGATGTTTAATCTACCATAGCAAATAAAAATCATCAATTAAGCCGTCCACTATTGCTTGACCTTTTATAACTCTAGTCATTTCATTAAAATTTTCACCACTTTCTCTGACTTTGAAATAACCCTGTCTATAATTTTCAAATGTCAAAATGCCTCCTTTATTACTCTAGAAAGTAGGTAAACCCATTTGTATTAACTTAGTGGAGAAATGTTTGACATTCCTTTTGACCACAATGCACTCGTTTCGGGCTTGCTGGATCAAACTTCATTTAGAAAAAAAACAAATTCGTCTCCATTACCATTGAAGCTCTATCTTTAATTCCTTTTTTCTTTAACTCCTCCTTTGACACAAAATTAAGAGATTTTATAATTTTAGTTACTATTTGTGGTCTGTTTCCTAATTATTTGAAAGCTTGTTGTATGACCTTCTCTATTTAACTCGCCAATAAGTTCTCTTCTCCAATCAACTTAAAACAATCCCACATTTTGGTAACCTTTATTATAGTTTGATCCCATAAGAGATGTCTTGCACCTATCAAGTATGGTTTACCGATTAATTTGATCTACAATTTTTCCACATCTCCCTGCAATTTAGCCTTTACCTTTTAATATCATTCAATGGTTTTATCTTTATCCTTCAATTGTTCCCTTAAAATATTGATTTCATCATTCTCTATAGACATTGATTTCTTGAGTTTTTCAATCTCAATTCCTTTTAAATTAAGCTCTGATAAGGCATTGACTAATTCTTCAGATGGGTATGTTGGTTCTGAAGACAACAAAGAAGAAACTCCTTTCTTTAAAGCTTGAATTTGTTGTTCATACACCTCCATCTTATCTTTAATTCATACCACTTGTCTGAGTAATTGATCTTTCTCATGCTGCATTGCTTGCAATTACGGTGTTTGAACATGATCAATTCTACATATATTAAGATTTTCTTTAATGATTGTATTTCAGTATATTTAGCCTTAATGAGAGCTTGTATAGATGCACTATATTTTGGATTATCTCCTACTTTAATAACCCATTGCTCAAGCTCTTCAACCCTCATTTACATGGGTCTATTTTCTATTTTTTCTTGTTTCAGTTTATTTTGAATCTTTTCATTCGTAGTCTGCAATTTCATCATTCCAAGAGAAACTTGCATAGCATCTTTGTTTAGCATTTCCCCAATTTTCCTGTGCAAATCCACTTTATCAACATAATTGATTTCATTTAAATCAACTGAGAATTAGTAACCTTGTAGTTATATGAAGACTTAATGTTTTGATCCTTTGATTCTAATACAACTATATTTAGCTTTCTCTTTTCATAATCGAGAGCAAATTATAATTTGGTTTGATATTATCCTTGATCATAGATTCGGGGATAAACATTTTGCTTAATTTTCACACCTTTCTTCTTAATTGACATAAATTCATGATAATAATTTCTTTTCTTTGACTGATCTATTCCCAATGCTTCTTTTCCAGCTCGATTTCCCAAGTTCTCTGCATTTTCTAATGATAGAAATTGTATGGCAACTGCAAGTTCTATCGTTGATGACTCTTACTCATCTTTCATTATATTGATCTTGCTTTTTGCATGTTATTTTGTCTTGGGATTTTTGGTTTATTGTTCTTCTTCTACCTTTAACATTATTTTAGTTGATCCTGTACATTTCCTCTTATATGTCTTTTCAAATTGTCATGGAGTTTCTGTCACTGGAGATTGTGATGTTTGAATAGAACTCTGTTCTTGGACTTGCAAAATTCTTTGTACATCTTCCCAACTTTCTTGATTAGCTATTAGCTCCAGCTTAGGTTTTGGTTGATGATGATAAGGGGCTGAACCAAGCTCTATTATTTTAGTTGAAATAATAGAATGAGGATAATAGATCCACATTTCACCTTGTTGGAATCCCATTTCTTGAAGCAATTTCCCTGCATCCCGCACAACAACTATGTTGTTTACAATAAAAGGTATCACTTCTTTCTTCAACTTAAAAGTTCCCTTTTGTTTCTTATACAGAAAATGAATACAATTAGAGTTCAATCTTTGTCTTATAAATTTGCCCATGATAACTCCTAGCTTTATTGTTGCTATTTTGATGACTCATTTTTGTATCAATGAAATTATAACTTGTCAATCCTCCTTTGAATGATACTGGTATGTCACCATTTTCCTATATGCAATATCTAACTCAATATATTTGTCATATGTTGGAGCTATCAAAAGGAGATGTTTAATCTGCCATAGCAAATGAAAATAATCAATTAAGTTGTCCACTATTGTTTGACCTTTTATAACTATAGTCATTTTATTAAAATTTTCTTCACTTTCTCTCACTTTGAACAAACCTTGTCTATAATTTTCAAATGTCAAAATGCCTCCTTTTTTACTCTAGAAAGTAGGTAAACCCATCTGTATTAACTTATTGAACTTATTGGAGAAAAGTTTGACATTCCTTTTGACCACAATGCACTTGTTTCGAGCTTGTTGGATCAAACTTCGTTTAGCAAAAACTTTTTCTGTCTCCATTACCATTGAAGCTCTATCTTTCATTCCTTTTCTCTTTAACTCCTCCTTTGACACAGAATTAAGAGATTTTATAATTTTGGTTGTTATTTGTGGTATGTTTCCTAATTCTTGGAAATCTTGTTGTATGGCCTTCTCTGTTTCACTGGCCAATAAGTTCTCTTCTCCAATCAACTTAAAACAATCGCACATTTTGGTAATCTTTGTTATAATTTGATCCCAGATGAGATGTCTTGCACCTATCAAGTATGGTTTACCAATTATTTTTCTCTGCAATTGTTCCACATCTCCATGTAATTTATCCTTTACCTTTTGATATTGTTCAATGGTTTTATCTTTATCCTTTAGTTGTTCCCTGAAAATATTGATTTCATCGTTCTTTATAGACATTGATTTCTTGATTTTTTCAATCTCAATTCCTTTTAAATTAAGCTATGATAAGGCACTGGATAATCCTTCAGATGGGTATGATGGTTCTGAAGACAACGAAGAAGAAACTCCTTTCTTTAAAGCTTTAATTTGTTGTTCATACACCTCCATTTGATCTTTCATTTTTACCACTTGTTTGAGTAATTGATCTTTCTCCTAATGCATTGATTGCAATTCTAATGTTTCAACATTACCAATTCTACATATATTAAGGTTTTTCTTTAATGATTGTATTTCAATATATTTAGCCTTCGTGATAGCTTGTATAGATGCACTATATTTTGGATTATCTCCTACTTTAATCACCCATTTCTCAAGTTCTTCAACCCTCATTTGCTTGGTTCTATTTGTTATTTTTTCCTATTTCAGTTGATTTTGAATCTTGTCATTCATAGTCTGCAATTTCTTCATTCCAAGAGAAACTTGCATAACATTATGTTTATCATTTCCCCAAATTGCCTGTGTAAATCCACTTTATCAACATAATTGATTTCATTTAAATCAAATGAGATATTAGTAACCTTGTAATTATCTGAAGACTTAATGCTTTGATCCTTTGATTCTAATACAACTATATTTAGCTTTTCCTTTTCATAATCGAGAACAAATTATAATTTGGTTTGAGATGATCCTTGATTAGAAATTTGGGGATAAACAACTTGCTTAATTTTCACACCTTTCTTCTTAATTGGCATAAATACATGATAATAATTTCCTTGCTTTGACTGATCTATTCCCAATGCTTCTTTTCCATATTGATTTCCCAAGTTCTCTGCATTTTCTAATGATATATATTCTATGACAACTACAAGTTCTATTGTTGATGACTCTTACCCATCTTTCACTATATTGATCTTGCTTTTTGCATGTTATGTTGTCTTTGGATTCTTGTTTGATTGTTCTTCTTCTACCTTTGACATTATTTGAGTTGATCTTTTACATTTCCTCTTATATGTCTTTTCAAACTGTCGTGGATTTTTTGTCACTAGGAACTATGATGTTTGGATATAACTTTGCTCTTGGACTTGCAAAATTCTTTGTACATCTTCCCAACTTTATTGATTAGCTATTAGGTCGAGTTGAGGTTTTGGTTGATGATGATAAGGGGATGAACCAAGCTCGATTATTTTAGTTGAAATAATAGAATGAGGATCATAGATCCACATTTGACCTTGTTGGAATCCCATTTCTTGAAGCAGTTTCCCTGCATCCTGCACAACAACTCTGTTGTTTAAAATAAAAGTTATCACTTATTTCTTCAACTTAAAGGTTCCCTTTTGCTTCTCATACATGAAATGAATACAATTAGAGTTCAGTCTTTGTCTTATAAATTCGCCCATGACAACTCCTAGATTTATTGTTGTTGTTTTGATGACTCATCCTTGTATCAACGGAATTAGAACTTGTCAATCCTCCTTTGAATGATAATGGTATGTAACCATTTTCCTATATGCAATATCTAACTCAGTATATTTGTCATATGTTGGAGCTATCAAAAAGAGATGTTTAATTTTCCATAGCAAATAAAAATCATCAATTAAGTTGTCCACTATTGTTTGACCTTTTATAACTCTAGTCATTTCATTAAAATTTTCATCACTTTCTTTGACTTTGAACAAACCCTGTCTATAATTTTCAAATGTAAAAATGCCTCCTTTTTTACTCCAAAAAGTAGGTAAACCCATCTGTATTAACTTATTGAACTTATTGGAGAAACATTTGACATTCCTTTTGACCACAATGCACTTGTTCTAGGCTTGCTGGATCAAACTTCGTTTAGCAAAAACTTTTTCTGTCTCCATTACCATTGAAGCTCTATCTTTAATTCCTTTTATTTTTAACACCGCCTTTGACACAAAATTAAGAGATTTAATAATTTTGGTTGCTATTTGTGGTCTGTTTCCTAATCCTTGGAAAGCTTGTCGTATGGCCTTCTCTGTTTCACTGGCCAATAATTTCTCTTCTCCAATCAACCTAAAACAATCACACATTTTGGTAACCTTTCTTATAATTTGATCCCATATGAGATGTCTTGCACCTATCAATTATGGTTTACCAATTAATTTGCTCTGCAATTGTTCCACATCTCTCTGCAATTTAGCCTTTACCTTTTGATATTGTTCAATGGTTTTATATTTATCCTTTAGTTGTTCCCTTAAAATCTTGATTTCATCATTCTCTATAGACATTGATTTCTTGAGTTTTTCCATCTCAATTCCTTTTAAATTAAGCTCTCACAAGGCATGGACTGATTCTTCAAATAGGTATGTTGGTTCTGAAGACAACGAAGAAGAAACTCTATTTAAAGCTTGAATTTGTTGTTCATACACCTCCATCTGATCTTTCATTTGTACCACTTGTATGAGTAATTGATCTTTCTCCTTCTGCATTACTTGCAATTCTTGTGTTTGAACATGATCAATTCTACATATATTAAGGTTTTATTTAATGATTGTATTTCAATATATTTATCCTTCATGAGAGCTTGTATAGATGCACTATATTTTGGATTATCTCCTACTTTAAACACCCATTTCTCAAGCTCTTCAACCCTCATTTTCTTGGTTCTATTTGCTATTTTTTCCTATTTCATTTGATTTTGAATCTTGTCATTCATAGTCTAGAATTTCTCCATTCTAAGAGAAACTTGCATAACATCTATGTTTAGCATTTCCCAAATTTTCCTGTGCAAATTCACTTTATCAACATAATTGATTTCATTTAAATCAACTGAGAATTAGTAAGCTTGTAATTATTTGAAGACTTAATGTTTTGATCCTTTGATTCTAATACAAGTATATTTAGCTTCCCCTTTTCATAATCGAGAGCAAATTATAATTTGGTTTGAGATGATCATTGATCACAGATTTGGGGATAAACATCTTGCTTAATTTTCACACATTTCTTCTTAATTGGCATAATTTCATGATAATAATTTCCTTGCTTTGACTTATCTATTCCCGATGCTTCTTTTTTAGCTTTATTTCCCATGTTCTCTGCATTGCTAATGATAGAAATTCTATGACAACTACAAGTTCTATTGTTGATGACTCTTACCCATCTTTCACTATATTGATCTTACTTTTTGCATGTTATTCTATCTTTGGATTCTTTTTTAATTGTTCTTATTCTACCTCTGACATCATTTGAGTTGATCCCGTACATTTCATCTTATTTGTCTTTTCAAAATGTCGCGGATTTTCTATCACTGGGGACTATGATGTTTGAATAGAACTCTGTTCTTGGACTTGCAAAATTCTTTGTACATCTTCCCAACTTTCTTGATTAGCTATTAGCTCCAGCTGAGGTTTTGGTTGATGATGATAAGGTGCTGAACCAAGCTCTATTCTTTTGGTTGAAATAATAGAATGAGGATCATAGATCCACATTTCAACTTGTTGGAATCCCATTTCTTGAAGCAGTTTCCCTACATCCTACACAACAACTCAGTGGTTTACAATAAATGGTATCACTTATTTCTTCAACTTAAAAGTTCCCTTTTGTTTCTTATACACAAAATGAATATAATTAGAGTTTAGTATTTTCCTTATAAATTCACCCACGATAACTCTTAGTTTTATTGTTGTTGTTTTGATGACTCATTCTTGTATCAACGAAATTAGAACTTGTCAATCCTCCTTTGAAGGATACTGGTATGTCACCATTTTCCTATATGCAATATCTAACTCAGTATATTTGTCATATGTTGGAGCTGTCAAAAAGAGATGTTTAATCTGCCATAGCAAATAAAAATCATCAATTAAGTTGTCCACTATTGTTTGACCTTTTATAACTCTAGTCATTTCATTAAAATTTTCATCACTTTCTCTGACTTTGAACAAACCCTGTCTATAATTTTCAAATGTCAAAATGCCTCCTTTTTACTCCAGAAAGTAGGTAAGTCCATTTGTATAAACTTATTGAACTTATTGGAGAAAAGCTTGACATTCCTTTTGACCACAATGCACTTGTTCTGAGCTTGCTAGATCAAACTTTGTTTAGCAAAAACTTTTTTCGTCTCCATTACCATTGAAGCTCTATCTTTAATTCCTTTTTTCTTTAA
>CBVK0100704639.1:0-24594 GCA_900067695.1 Picea abies
GAGAATTAATAAAATATGAAAATGTTAAAGGAATTAACATCATTGTTGGGGATTTATGTTCCCTCGAAATCAATATTTTAGTGATGGGAAAAGGGTTTACTTATAGCATTCATTTGAAGCAATACTTTCCTCTTAGAAAATGGAAACCATATGGAAGGATTGTGCCAAATAAAACCATAAGAACATAGAGATGTGATCCAAAATTACCCATGAAAATCCTTGGTCATACCATTTTCCATACCATTTTCCCAAGGCCTGTTGTGCATACCAATTTGGCATGCAAAGCAGCCATAGGCCTGTTGTGCACGCCAAATTGTCGTGCACAATATCCCAAGACTTGTTGTGCATGCCAATTTGGCATGCACATCAGGCCTATGGTTGTTGTGCATGCAAAACAGGCCTTGGGCAATTGTGCATGCCAATTTGGAATGCACAATAGCCATAGGCCTGATGTGCATGCCAAATAAGCATGCACAATAGCCCAAGGCCTATTGTGCATGCCAATTGGCATGGACATCAGAACTACTATGCATGCCAATTTGGCATGCACTGTAGGCCTTGGGCAGTTTTGCATGCCAAGTTGACATGCACAACAGGCCTATGGTTGTCGTGCATGCTAATTTTGGCATGCACAATAGTCATAGTCCTTTTGTGCAGGTGGATTTGGCATGAACAATAGGCCTATGGTTGTTGTGCATGAAAACTCAACATGCACAACCTCCCAAGGCTTGTTGTGCATGCCAATTTGGCATACACAACAGGCCTATGGCTATTATGCATGCCAAATTTAGCATGCACTAGAGCCCTAGGCCTGCTGTAATTGGCATGAACAATAGCCCTAGGTATTTTTCCATGCACAACAACCCTAGAGCTGATGTAATTGGCATGAACAATAGCCCATGCCTATTGTTCATACCAAATTGGCATGCACAACAACCCTAGGGATATTGTAAGACCTGTTAACACTGAGAATCACCCTCAGACTGCTAGAGGATAAGTCGAGTACCCATTAAATTTTTTATGAGATAAGTCTTAAATGTGGTGTCAAATGGACAGAACTTAGTTCAACAATGTCAAAACACAGGAAATTATGGATGAAGTGCATCAACAAAAGATGTATTTTTTTAACTTAGTTCGTGGTTTTGAGGATTAGTGTGGATAGGAGGAAGACTTATTAAGAAAATGAAGTGAATCTACCACTAGCTTCAGGCTATGCCAGTAGACAAAGAAGAGAAATGCTTCAGATACAAGAACTTCTTAAATCCAAGCAAACAAAACTATGAGAAAGTTATAATAGTATAACAATCAAACATCCATTTTCATGCAGCTACAAAACATCATTTGAATCCTTCAATGACAGTAAAATTTCAGAGTGAGAGAGATTAAGATGGCAAAAAGAAAGCTAACTTCCATTAAACAAGATTTCATCAGATCTGATACATCAAAACCAAAGTAGGCTATGTTTCAATAACATCACTAAAAGGGTCTTTTACATCAACCATTCGAGCCTAAAAAATTAAATCAATTTTAAAAGGGTGGATCAACAAGGAAGAGCAAGAAAGGTAGAGGGAAACAAACTGTCAGCAGAAGCATTCCATTGGGCATGGAGTCAACACATCCTACAGATCAAAGGCACTCAAATTCATACTAGAACAAAAGGGATATAATTGATGAATGGAGGTATAATAAAGATAAAAAAAAGAAGAATATCATCAAGCAATTATCCTCTCTGCAAAAATGACTTAAAAGATAACTAGAACAAAGATCATGAAAGGAGGCAATTACTACAAATCATTTGCAGCTCATGAATCTCCTGCCTCGTGAACAACCATTGATATTCAATGCCTACAATTCCATTCAAGCAATATGACAATATAAAATGATAACATGGAACACAAAGTTTGATAAACAACTCTCATGAATCTCTATGGCAGAAATGCTAATTACAACAGGCCCTTAAGCTTACAATTGAGCAACTAAACTGCTCCTCTAACACTCTCCTCTCTTGGATCATGAATCCAACCTCTCTCCTAGAGGTCCCTCCTCTCTTAAATATAAAATAGCATCCAAATATCCTTAGGATGTCAAATTGCATCTCTTTCATTGGTTTCTAAGCCTTGGATATAGGTGGCAACAGTCAAAGAGACAAAAATTCAACAAACTGATAATTTTCAAGAAATTGTTGGAAGTCATTACTAAATTGTTTCCACCTCACTGCATGAGGTATTTAATGGATATAAAACTTAGGTGTAGGTGTTCCTTGACATCTAACTGGTCCATGAGAATCCATTCAAACCCTCCTTGACAGGTGGCAAACTCCCAACAAGGTGAATATCTAATAAGCTATGAAAAATAGAGAAATTGCAGCACATTTCCCAACGCATTGGTGTTTTAATTGTTTCTCTCAAATTCCAATTTGTGTCAGGATGAAATTTGGTCAAATACTCAATAGGGATATCATCATCCTCCAAAACAAATTTCAGAGAAACCCACTTTGTCGTTTTGGTTTTATGATCAAATTTGTAACAGTAACCGCTACAAGAAATTCTGTAGCGCCCTCCTATAAAACTGCTTTGCAGATTCCGTAGCGCCTTTTATGTGTCTAGCTAGGTGATTCTGTAACACCTTTTATGTTTCTAGCTAGGTGATTCTATAGCACAACTACAAAACATTTTGTGTAGACAATTCCATAGCACCAGGCGCTACAAAATCTTTGTGTTTTTTCTGTGTGATGCAACAACTCTTCAAAAACAAAAAAAAATCTTAGTTGATGGATTATGAGATTGTAGATGCCTCAATTAGGTGCAATTAGAATATTTCCTTAACACTTCAAGTTTTTAAAAACTAATCACCATAAAAAATGGATCATCATCATCTCCAATTTCCCTCTGCCAGCCAATCTACAACAGATTCTACAGTGCTTGTCCGAACTAAGAGTAGAATTCAAATCTTTGATAAAATAGTTAGACAACTTTATTGACCAAATATCATTTATTTCCTTTTAAAACATGGATGTTGATAACAATGAGATCGACTGACACTAGTTTTATAAATTAAATAATGGTAATGAGGGAAGATGCACTACGAAATCTCTTGATTCACCGATGCTGTGAAATGACCAAATTTGCTACTACAAATTTCTGTGTTAACAATTGGCTCCATGGGGGATGAAATTCTTCCTGTGAGATGCCAAGAACTTGTAGACCAATGGCCTTATCCATATTCATCATTGTCCAGGAAATCTGTATGCCTGAGAGCGCCTTTGCTCTTTATTTGAAACTCAAAATATAACATACTAAAAACCAAATCACTGCAAACAAGTAGCTTGAGAACCGAGATTTATTCTTCCTAATCCTACTCTATCCAAATGCTTCCTCTAGATCAGGTAAAATCGTGCTTCCAATGAAGCCATACAAGAAATTGATTAACTAGCCAAACTCTTTGCATGTGTTTCAGTAAAATGAATACTATAACAAAAATCAACACTTGATTGTAAGTTTGATTTTCATATTTATCATGAAACGAAGACTGAAACATTGAATCCATGAATTCCTCCATATAGATAGAAATCAGATCCTGAAAAGAAGAAGAAGTGAAATTATGACAATAAAAGGTTACTCGGTCTGATATTATTCCAACTGAAGATCAAATATTCTCGACATATTCTATTTCCCATGGAGGTTGCCACTTTCATCTATCTGCAAATCTGAACACGATTGCAGGCTGATTTCACTACTAGTCATAGGTTGTTTGATATCTTCTACAGATCCAAGATGGTCGATTTCCTCACAATGATGTTCCTTAATGAATGAATAAAAATGATCTATATTATCGTCTTCAAATTCCTTCATATCCTCATCAAAATCTGATTCATAATTGTCATAAATTGGTTGGTTTCTCCTTAAGTCAACAAAATACAATGTAGGGATAAGATCTTCATCATATGAATAGTCATCAAAAATAGGTTGTTCTTGGTCAGTATTTGAAACAACTTATTCATCATAAGTCGGGCTGCTAAAGACATTTGTTTCAAGAACAAAAATATCCTCTGCATTTTCTTCATAAGAGCATCAAACAAAATTTTCATCTGATGTAGATGAATAGGGAAGAGAAAGAGTTGATTCCTCATCCAAGGTATATTATTCATCCTCACAACCTTCATGAGAATCAATTATACCCTAAACATAGTCTTTATACTCCTCACAACAACTATGAAAAATTAACTCAGAGGAATAAAACTTTTGACAATGAATATTGAAAGCAGCATGAAACTCTTTGAGTGAAGAAATGCTAGAAATTTCAAGAGACTAATACCAAATATGAACATCTCCTTGAAGAGAGTACATAAACAACTTCATACGTATGTATTGATGTTGGATGTCAAGTTGTTGCATCAAAGAATGAAATTCTTGAACATGCTCAACAGGGTTGTCATTCTCACCTTCATAAAATATGGGCAACAGATCTTTCCATTCATAAATTTGAGGCATAGGATGTGGATAACCAGCTATGGATGAGAAATTGAGTGGGGCAAACATTCTAGCCAGGATAGCCTCCATAACCATTTAATTTGTCTCATTCCAGTGGAGTCACCAACAGATTCTGAACAATGGAGTTGTCATGGTGAATGTGCAGTATTGAAGGTGTCCAACTTCAGTCACCATCTAAAGTTGGAGTTGTGCAATGTTGTTCTTCCCAGGAATATTTTCAATCTTTTCAAATTAATCCCCGACAATAGATCCAAAAATGTTAGCACTGAGAATCAACCTCGTATTGCTAGAGGATAAGATTAGTACCCATTAAAAAGTTTATGAGATAAGTCTTAAATGTGGTGTCAAATGGATAGAACTTAGGTCAACAATGTTGAAACACAGGAAATTCTGGATGAAGTGCATCAACAAAAGAGGTATTTTTTTAACTTAGGTCAAGGTTTTGAGGATTAGTGTGGATAGGAGGAAGACTTAGTAAGAAAATGAAGTGAATCTACCACTAGCTTCAGGCTATGCCAGTAGACAAAGAAGAGAAAGTTATAATAGTATAACAATCAAACATCCATTGTCATACAACTACAAAACATCATTTGAATCCTTCAATGACAGTAAAATTTCAGAGTGAGAGAGATTAAGATGGAAAAACGAAAGCTAACTTCCATTAAACAAGATTTCATCAGATCTGATACATCAAAACCAGAGTAGCCTCGGTTTCATTAACATCACTAAAAAGGTCTTTTACATCAACCATTCGAGCCTGAAAAATTAAATCAATTTTAAAAGGGTGGATCAACAAGGAAGAGCAAGAAAGGTAGAGGGAAACAAATTGTAAGCATAAGCATTCCATTGGGCATGGAGTCAACAGATCCTATATATCAAAGGCACTCAAGATCATATCAGACCAAAATAGATATAATTGATGGATGGAGGTATAATAAAGATAAAATTAAATTAAAAAATATATATCATCAATCAAATATCCTCTCTGCAAAAATGACTTAAAAGATAACTAGAACATAGATCACGAAAGGAGGCAATTACTACAAATCATTTGCAGCTCATGAATCTCCCGCCTCATGAACAACCATTGATATTCAATTCCTGCAATTCCATTTGAGCAAGATGAAAATATAAAATGATAACAAAGAACACAAATTATGATAAACAAATCTCATGAATTTGTAATGGCAGAAATGCTAATTACAACAAGCACGCAGGCTTACAATTGAGCAACTAAACTGCTCCTCTAGATCTCTCCTCTCTTGGATCATGAATCCAACCTCTCTCCAAGAGCTCCCTCCTCTCTTAAATAGAAAATAGCATCCAAATATCATTAGAATTTTTAATCCCATATCTTTCATTGGATTCTAAGCCTTGGAATTAGGTGGCAACAGTCAAAGAGACAAAAATCCAACAAACTACTAATTTTCAGGAAATTGTTGGAAGTCATTAATAAATTGTTTCCACCTCACTGTATGAGGTATTTAATGGATCTAAAACTTAGGTGCAGGCGTACCTTGACATATAACTGATCCATGAGAAGCCATTTGAACCCTCCTTGACAGGTGGAAACCTCCCAACAAGACGAATATCTAATCAGTTATGCAAAACAGAGAAATTGTAGCACATTTCGCAGCGCACTGGTGTTTTAACTGTTTCTCTCAAATTCCAAATTGGGTCAAGCTTAAATTTGGTCAACACGTGAACAGGGATATCATCGTCCTCCACAAAAAATTCAAAGAAACCCACTTCGTCGTTTTGGTTTTATGATCAAATTTGAAACAGTAACCGCTACAGGAAATTTCGTAGCGCCCTCTTATAAAACTGCTTTGCAGATTCCGTAGCGCCTTTTCTGTGTCTGTCTAGGTGATTTCATAGTACCTTTTTTGTGTCTGTATAGGTTATTTTTTAGTGCCTTTGGTAGTGCAACTACAAAACAGTCTGTGTAGATGATTCTGTAGTGCAGGCGCTACAAAATCTCTGTGTTTTTTTGTGTGATGCAACAACTCTTAAAAAACACAAAAATTCTTAGTTGATGGACTATGAGATTGTAGATGCCTCAAGTAGGTGAAATTAGAATATTTCCTTAACACTTCAAGTTTTCAAAAACTAATCACCCTAAAAAATGAATCATTATCATCTCTAATTTCCCTCTACTAGCCAATCTGCAGCAGATTCCATAGCGCCTGTCCGAACTAGGAGTAGAATTAAAATATTTGATAAAACAGTTAGACAACTTTAATGACCAAATCTCAATTATTTCCTTTTAAAACATGGATACTGAAAACAATGAGATCGACTGACATCATTTTCATAAATGCAATAATGGTAATGAAGGAAGATGCACTCAAGATGCGCTACGAAATCTATTGATTCATTGGTGCTGCGAAATGACCAAATTTGCTATTGCAAATTTATGTGTTAACAAGACCTATTAGCAAAAAGATGCAAATTTGAAGCACCATATCATTTCTCCAAATTATTCTAATAATGATATTGCAAAGGTGGAATATTCCACATGCATTAGAGAAAAATATTAGTTAGGATGCGACACTTCAACATTTGGGGCACATTTGGGGTCTCATATGAAATATCTCCCAAGTAGTTAGTTCATGTTAAAGGTAATATTTACTTGGAGCTTCTTTATTTAGTTTTTAATTCATGATTTTGTTAATTCTTTAATTTTTAATGTTATCTTTAGTACATTTTTACATGCTAATTTCATTATATGATCTCACTATTTTATGCATATTTTAATTATCAGTTCCATACTCTAAATTAGTCTATTGTGTTTTTCACCTTTGTACTTTCGTTAGAATTGCTAATAGACAAGATACTCTTTGTGAGTATGTGTTACATTTCAAGTATTCTATTCTCTTTTGTTCCACTATTTTTGTCTTATTATTTTTCATGAACACTACTACATATGACCAAAGTTGCCATGGTTTTTTGTTGCTATTGCCACACATATCTCTCGCACTTTCCACGAAGGTAAAAATAAATAAATCGTGGTACTTATTTCGTCGCTATATCCACGCAGTCGTTTTTCATGTAAACAATGACGAAATCAAACCGCCACGTGTCACCATCTTAAAAAGAGGAACATTTTTTTCCGACGGACAAATCGTGGCAATAGCGATGAAAAAGCGTGACTAATAGCAACGAAAAAAGTGTGTACTTGTAAAAACCCACCATTGAATTGCGACGCAGATATCATACTTGCGACGGTTAAAGTGTGGCAAGTAGCGATGAGCAAGCGTGGCAGAGTAAAAAAACCTATCAATAGCTTGCGACGCAGATGCCATACTTGCGACGATCTTATCGTCGCTATTTCCACGCCTTCTGTAGGTTTAAAAAAAAAATCATAGTTTTCCCCTGCTTTCTAAGAAATCTCTTGTCACATCCTTTTGTGTGGATAAGGAAATCTTGGTTACAATTTTGAAACATGGTCCTATATGAGGGAATGTGTTATCTCAGTTTCCAACATTAAATAGTCAATCTCAAGATTATTAGCAAGTTTTGTGTATTTAACTATCACTGGAGAATCAATGAGAGAATCATTAAGTTTATGCATTTATGTATTCATAAATGGACTTTAAACAACAAAAAATATTGATTTCGTGAAGATTTATGTCGTCGGATTCCGGCCAAAAAAAACATTCCGTAGAACAATTAGACAATGCCCAATTTTCCATGTTGATTTTGAAGTGGCTGTGGGAGCATCTCAACTCCAAATTATCACACCTACCAACATTCTCGCCATCCATTCGAATTTTCCATGTCAATTTTGAAGTGGGTGTGGAATCATATCAACTCCAAATTCTCACACCTACCAACTTTCTCACCATTCATTCAAAGAACCGTGGCAAATTTGGTCATGCAGCTTGAATATAGCTAGTTTCAAGCTATGTTGATTAGTGGGCCTACAAAGCAAAGGAACAATTATTGATCAAAGATAACCCTTATTTCTATAATTCCAAGGTTAGGAGAGAATTCATGGGCCTAATATATGTTTTCTTATCAAGCTATTAAGACATGAGCACATAGGTAGAACCCATATATGTTACAATCAACCAATTTGATTGTGCTAGTATTGGAGCGAGAGTTGCAACAATGTCCAAAAGGTTCAAAATCTAGGTAATGGTCATTTAGTAATAATAAAAAGGCATAAATACAAAAAGTACAATTCACCTATATCTAAATTTCAAACCATTAAAATTTATTAAGCAACAAGTTCAAGAAACCTTGATGAAGTAGCACGATACTTATATCTGTTGACACACAATGACATGTGAACGGTTGATTTATTAAGTTGAAGCACAATTAGAATTCTCTCGAGTCATCTTCCTTGCAAATATGGATGGATACAATGTGTCACTGTAAGGTCATCAATGCTTGTCTTTCCTAAAACACATGTTACAACGTACTATAAACAATGCAAATTGAAGGAACCTTGAAGTGAGATATACTTAGGGAAGCATGACATTGAGAAGCCAATAAACCTAGGAAAGTGTGAGAAGGCATATGGAACTTATGACTTAATTCAAAGGCATTTGTCACTTACAATTTAATTCTCCGATGTTGTAGAGCCATAATATATTTTTGGACATGAATACTATCATTATTTTTGACAATTTTCATTACTTGTTGAAACTCAACAAAAAAAAGACAATCTACAAATTAACTTAATTAGATATTCAATTATTTTCGAACTTTATCACCAGTATCAAGAGGTTAATAACATGTTATCCTTGCTCAATGGGACTTTTGGAGACATTGTGGGACAAGATTGGATGACATAGACCTAATTTTCAAGACAATGAAGATGCACATACACATCTACAACAAAGAACTAGTTTGTCTTATAATTTTTGAGAGAGACAAATGTTATGTCCATTTCATGCTTTTGTGAATTTAAGCATAAATCCATTACAAAAATATCAAATTAAAACATAGTCAAAGAGTTACTTGTTCCTTCATTAAATCAAATCCTACAAATTAGAAACAATTCCATTATAGGCAATAGTAGAACGCAAAGGGTTACTACTTGTTCTTATGGTAATTGGAAGGTCTCTACATGGTCAACCCCATGCAACATTGATGAATGTGCAGTACATGCTTTCTCAAGGAAAAACAATACATGATTATCAACAAACGATACTTCTAAAATGCATGGTAAAAAGCATAGTTATCTTTGAAGAAGTATGTGAATGCTTTTTTGGACATGGGAATATTTTTAGAGGCTAACGTATTCATTGATCCATTCTTAGACTTGGGGTTTTATGCTCATAAGTTGAAAAGGAAAATTTCTTACATAATCTCAACAAAACTTGCAAGTCAAATATTGTGAATCTAGTAAGCAATCAAAAGAGTGGATGAGCTAAAAATATTGTGAGTCTTTTATTGAGCATGGTGTACTATGACAATGGGTTATCTATTGGATAGAAAAAGATTATAGTTGATAGACACAACAACAAAAAATGCCTTAGAAAGCCAAATGTATTGTTAATGTGCAATGTCCTCTCGATTGAACCAGGGTTGTTGTGGAACACCCCTCTTCCCTCCTAATAGTGGAATGAATTTGGGGTGATCAACTTGAAGATTCTACACTTAAGTAGTGCACCACTCTAGGTCAATAGGTTCTTAGACTAAAAGAAAGTTTGCTAAGGGAACAAGTTAACTCCTCCACTCTATATCAAGGTGCATAAAATGAAGGGAGCAAGCTTGAATTAAAAGAAATCTTGAACAAGTTAACTCCTCCACTCTCTATTTCTATTGCCACACATATCCCTCCAAGATTTCAATCCGTTGAGTTGGATATGAGTGTGCTAGGCCTCCAAAGGCCAAGTGTCTTCAATCACCACCAAACCCTAGCCCGAGGGTGATGTCAAGCCCTCAAAGGTGACGTTTTGGCCTCCAAAGGCAAGTTGCTTGGATTGTAGGGGATAGGTGAGATCGTCCAAGGTGTCTCTTAGGCCTCCAAAGGCATGTCATCATCATCTGGTGTGTGGGCCTTGTTATTCAACATGTGGGATTCAAGCCCCAAGGAAGCCCAAGCTAGGCTTGTTCTTCCAAATATGTCCACCAAACAAGGTCTTGCAAAGACAATGAATATGCCCTCCAAGGATATCAATTCAAATGCATCATGATGAGTAAACCAAATCAATAAAATAGCCTTCATTTCTTCTCCATTTGTCTTGTGTACTAGGTACCCATAGAAGGATTTGATTCTTGTTGAAACTAAAATTCCCTACAATGTGGAGCATTTACATGTTCGCCTCTACACAAACCACATATTATTCCCTTCAACCATGTGTAAGGACTCTTTACAATTTGGGGAATGAGAGAATGGGGAGTTTAAATGCTTAATTTCCTCATTTATCTTGATGGACCCAAAAATATATGGAATAAATATAATGTCATGAGTCAAGTATATAGGTGGATTTTGTACTAGGGCGCATAGAGAACCAAATCCTCCTAACTTAATGGACCTAAAAATAATATAAAATCTAATGAAGAACTAAGTGTTAGGTATGTGGGATGATTAAGGAATTTGGGGGAAACATAAAGATAGAAATCCTCTAATATATATGAACCTAAGAAATATACGAAATACAATTTATATTAAGGTGTTGGGCTTGTGGGAAGATTTTTGAAGTTAGGATATTACAAAGGGTGAAATCCATTATGGGTTTGTAGGGCTAAAAATATTTATCTGATATGATTGGCACTGAGGATTTTGCATATGGAAAGAGATTGTTGGATGATCCTTTTAGGCTCCAAGTTGTGACCCTTTTGAGATTTAAAATATTGTTGTTGGTTTGTCTAGCCAACAAGTCAATAAGAAACTCATGACATGAAAGGGAGAAATAAGATATGAATTTTAATAAGTTATTCTTCCCTTCAATGGTAGGTATGTAGCTAGCACACTAGGCTTAATGAATGACAATAGGCCTTAGTAATATAAAAGGGACTTAGAGTTGTAACTCATATGCATCTGACTTCCTTCCAACCAAGAGGTACAAACCTCAGACAAGTAGCTAGCTCGTACATGACCAAATGACATCCAACCAATAGGCACAAACCTCAAACAATTAGCTAGCTCATACACTTGCTAGGCTTATTGACGAAGATAGGTTAGGTCATCCATATTCGATATCATCTGCGTGGATGCTAGATGGGTTTGACAAGAGCGTGAGTACTTTAAGAGTGCATACCCATACTGTCATTTCACTCTCAATAAAAAGATTATGTGATGATGCCTTTATCGTCCAACAAATATCCATTTAATTTAGAAGTAAGGAAGAATAGAGAGCTTAAACTTTTAATGAACATAAACCTCAACAAAATCAAGGTTTAATGGACCCCATCATTCTCATGCAATTTTATAGAAGAAAAACCTTTGGATCTACAACTTTTGCAATAGCTAGTGCCTAAAAAACAAAGGTGCATATCTAGATTCTAACAGGGCCTTTACTTTCATGGCTTAAATGATGTAACCCAACATTTAAATTAGAATATATGTCCCAACTATTATGGTCAAATCCATCAAGTTAGCTTGTTATATTGAATCTAATAATGTATATAAACATAAGTCTCTCATAGGATCCATGGCCTGAAGTAATGATAGATATGTTCTAAATAACACAAAAATGCATAAGCACACCATAATCATGATAAAGGTAGTGGAAGAGATACGAGCTAAGGGATTTTTCTTTGTGTGTAATAAAAAATGATATTGGTGGAAAAAATGTTCCAAATAAATACTATTCACCTCAAGAATAATGACAAGGATGACGAGGAACCTCAATAGGATCTGTGAGAATAGTTTGAGTGCTCATTAAACAATGAAGAAAAATTTTACACCATATTGATGAATTCCTTGGAAGACATCAACATGCCTAAAACCGTTAAAATTGTAGGATATATCAAAAACCAAAATGCCATAGTCCTTATCGACTTAGGTAGTACCCACACCTTCATTAAAAAAAACATGGTATACAGACTAAATTGTGTTACACACCAATTTATAAACTTTCGAGTGGTTATTGTAAATGGAGGAAAATGCCACAACATTAAACTAAGTATATTACAAATTATCAATTTCCATTTGCACCATTTTTATTGAAAGGGTGGTTTTGGGGGTTCAATGGATTAAATAATTGGGTACAATGTCCATGAACCTTGGGGAATTAATGGCCTAAAGTCTTTACCCATTCAAGTGATTAGCTCACATAAAATGGAGAAGCTCATCAAAACATGTTAATGGAGTTATTGTTAATATTCATTGAATAAAATCCCAACTTAAAGTAGGAAATGTTCCTTTAGAGATAAACATAACTTCAATAAGAATGACATAGTGTTTCAGGAAATTCCCACAAGGTTTCCTTTTTCATGAGATATTTGAACATGCCATTAAACTTACACCATATAGTATCTCTACCAACATAAGGCCCTATAGATACCCTTATGATCAAACGAGAGAGATTGAAAATATGGCACGAGACATGTGGATGCAAGTATCATTCAACTAGGATAGAGTGCACTCTCCACTCCATTATTCATATTATTATCTTCATTCACTCCTATCAGTACACATTCTCCCTTTCTCTTCTCTCATTTGTTTACTTAGGGTTCACATATGTGTGCATGTGTGTGTGTGTGTGTGGATAAGATTTTGTACTAAAAATTTGTTATAGTTGTATTGGTCAATGTAAGAATACAAAAAAAAGGGTTTTCCCACAGTCTATGATTCATATTTTGTTAAAACAATTGATGCTTGTCTACCAAAAATGTAATTCTATCATTTCTAGAGGATTGTGAATTTTTACTAGTATAAAGCCTACTTTAAAAATCAAAACCCTTACCTTATCATTGTCCTTTCGCCAGATCCATTATCCCATACAACTTGATAAGAGTTTTCCACAATATGCATTTCCATCACCAAGACCTGCATGAATCATAAAAGACAAATTCTTTATATGAGTAAATAATATATAAGCAAATAAATAGGCATTTAGTTATGTAAAATACTGTAGAAAAAACTTAAGTGGTCACATACCTTAATGAGATTCTCTTTGTATTGAGAATATGTTATTCTCTACTTAACAGGGCTAACCACATGAAGGTGGAAGCTCATATGGCCCCTCCCCCCCCTGACATCGCTCTCAATTCACCATACCCAACAAATGATTTTGTTTATATAGAAAACATATAGACATTCATGCATAACTAGAAAACATATGAACATATAAACATTGAATCATAATGTTGTAATTGATATAAACAATGTTTCATACTAGAAACATCGATAAACATCCAAATACACGTCATGAATTTATACATCTATTTTTTCTTTGATTTATGTGTTTTTACATTAAAAAAATTGTCGATTGGGGTATCATAATCATCCTTTGACATTGTATTTCTTGTGCCCTGTCCTTCTATTGTTTGTGTTTCCATGTGCTCATGTACCATACTTTTGGTATGTCACTGAGAAGGGTGTCGAGGCATCTGTGCAGGGGTGTGAACTGCAACAACAAAAATGATCATATCGATATGTTGAAATATAATTGAAATAACTAATTCATTATTTTGATTAACATTACACTATTGTTCTTTACATGTCTGTGTAGTTGTGACAGTTGGTGCATTAATTTCTTATCCACTTGGTTCCTCTCATAGTTCACCCTCTTGAGCTACATGCTCTTCCATTTAAAGAAGATAATATATAAGTCAGGAAATAAATATCTACAATCACAGTAAATATTTATAATTCTAAAGCATACATACCGGAATGGGTACTTTACTCCCCACTATCATTGGACATGTGCACCCTTGTATGACATGGTGTCTGTTGAATACCGCTAGATTCACTATTGCGCTTGCACTATTGCTTGAAAACAAACAGAAATATTTAGTTAAGGGTGATATAATAAAATATGAATAGACTTTATAAGCATTCTACTATCGTTTCCTTATTCATTTTATTTACCTGTGTGGCTGGGGAGATTGGAGTATGCCCCAATATTTTCCTATATTCAATCACACTTTTAAAACATTGCTTGTAACCAAGATTTAGGTCCTCCTTGGTGGCAACAATGTAGAACATATTTAACTGCAATGCATAAAACCATTAAAATTACCAATATCAAAAACAGATATTTGTTCGCTACTGTTAAATAAATATTAACCACAGTTAGTCATTTAATTCTTACAATTTGGGATTTTAGTTTTCCATAGCCACCCTGGCCTAGTTTATGTTGCATGTAATTTTCCATTCTAGCCTTGGTTGATTTGGAGGTGTCAGGTATCCTATATATGTAATTTTTGAAAACAATTAGATATCAGAATTGTTACTTAAAACAAGAAAGAAAAACATAAACGAGCATTTTCACTAATAATATGACATGTGTTGTACCTTGCTTGACCAGATCATTGATGTCTTCCTTATTTTTTAAACAAGTTATCCTTTGCATCCTCTATCAAGGCCTTCCACTCTTTCTCTGGAACCATGGGAGGGCACGCATGCTTTAGGTATAAATGCAATTTATCCCTATATTGGGCCCTGGTATATTTTAAATTCTCACCGGCTAACTTTGTAACCACTTTCTTGTTGAACATATAACCGAACAAGTTTACCATGTGGTCTATCAATTCATCTTTCTTTTTTCTATCTTGGTCATTCCACCATGTACGAATGGTGGGGCCAAACAACTCCAATTATTTTACATTCAAGTTTCTGTAGAAAACATTGTTTCCTGCAGAAACGTGTTATCCATTAATTTATAATAATCTCAACAAATGTCCATTTCAATTTCATGATAAAATGAATCAATTAATTAACAAATACCTACAATCTTCTGAATATTGACTGGAACAAATGTGTCATCCACCATAAAAGTGAGATCTAGTGATCCAGTGCTTTTAATTCATTCTTCTCCATGCAGAATAACTTCCTCTCCATCTACAGTACGTTCCTCTCTGGAGTCATGTGGAGTCTCAGGCTTTGGCTCATCATGCTCCGACGTATCATGCTGGTCAACATCATTTTTCTTATCAATGGATTCGAGGGGAAACTCAGGAGGGTAAAAAAGCCTCACTTGTACTTTTCTATGTTGAATTTTGTGTTGCATTGTAGCATCACTGCTACCTATAGCAGTTGTAGGATTGGTAGGTTCCCAGGGCACATGGTTTAAAAACTCCTACAAATGGAAAAATTTACTTTATCAGATCATATATAAAATATAAAACAAAAAAACGGATATGAAATTGTCATAGCTGATAAAAATATGTGAAGATGCCACTTACCCCAAAATTAGTTATTAGATTTTGTAGCTCTGCAATTCTTTCCCTGTCCTCCTATGTCAGGGGTCTTTTGCGAAACAAACATAGATATTCTATGTTTTCCTTATTCAAGGCCTTCGCGACAGTTGTTATTGGGTCAGTGGAATAAAAATTTTCGTCCTCATTAAGATCCTCAGTGGGTGCCTTCCCACGTTGTCCATGCCACAATACATTGATGAATAAAATTAATGAGATGAACTTTAGCATTTGAGAAATTTAGTTATTGTAGTCATAATTTATTACTATATTTAACATTTATGCATAGCGGGTGCCTTTCCACGGTCACCCTGGACATATGTAGTGGATGATTTTCCATGGTCACCCTGGACAGAAGTTGACACAATAAATCAATCAACAAAAGTTATGAAATTCACCTGTAACATTAAAAAAATGAAATATTGTAGTAATATCATAAAAAAAATAATGAAATTTTAGAAATTTAGTTGTTGTAGTCATAATTTGTTACTATATTTAACATTTACCTGTTGAGGTACAGCGGGTGCATTTCCACGGTCACCCTGGACAGATGTAGCGGGTGATTTTCCACAGTCACCCTGGACAAAAGTTGACACAATAAATCAATCAACAAAAGTTATGAAATTCACCTGTAACATTAAAAAATGAAATATTGCAGTAATATCAGAAAATAAATAATGAAATTTCAGAAATTTAGTTGTTGTAGTCATAAGTTGTTCCTATATTTAACATTTACCTGCTGAGGCACAACGGGTGCATTTCCACGGTCACCCTGGACAGATATAGCGGGTGATTTTCCACGGTCACCCTGGAAAAAAGTTGACACAATAAATCAATCAACAAAAGTTATGAAATTCACTTGTAACATTAAAAAAATGAAATATTGAAGTAATATCAGAAAATAAATAATGAAATTTAAGAAATTTATTTGTTGTAGTCATAAGTTGTTACTATATTTAACATTTACCTGTTGAGGCACATCGGGTGCATTTCCATGGTCACCCTGGATAGATGTAGCATGTGATTTCTCACGGTCACCTTAGACAAATGTTGACACAATAAACTAATCAACAAGAGTTATGAAAGTAATTGTAACATTAAAAAAATGAAATATTGCAGTAATATCATAAAATAAATAATGAAAAATGAATTATATGCAGTAAAAAATTGAAATATTGCAGCGATAAATTATAACAATGATTGATCAAAGGTTGATTTGAATGGTATGTAAGATATTTACCCCCATAGTCATACCTCCTCCATCTATTCGATTTAAGTTGTAATCGATCAACCACTCTTCACTTGGAACTATTGTTTTTTTTGCACATACAAATATATGATTTCCTTCGCGTCCCTCAAATATGTAATTCGATTTCTTAGTTGTTGCCACTGGTCGTGTACTATTTATAAAGCCCACAATGTTTCTAATAGCTTTTGTCCTTCCATCAATATACATACTTGTCCCTTTATTTTGATTGTTATCTACTAGATGTATATAATTTGCGGCAACTCTGTATCTCTGCATACTTCATGTATATCGAACCAACATCAACCAATGATTGTATTTGTATAATGGTCTGACATACTCCATCAATTCAGTTACAGTTCCATAGCTGACCTTTATTCCATCCATGGAAAATAACCCCAATCCATGTAAGGATGAATGAGCAATGTGATACATCCTCCCACTGATGAAGAAATCTATATCCACTTCAGGTAGCTCCTTAGGTTCCCATCATTGCACTAGATGTCTATAACTCAAGGGAAACTCAATGTAACCTATGTTCTCAGCATCATAATTACATGAACCTCCATTGGTAATAAAAAATTTCATGCAGATATTTTTTCAACTAGCTCCCGGCAGCGACAGAGAAGGCGAGGGTTTCTTTCAGGCTTCGGCCTGGTCTTTCAACTCTCCACAGGCCCGTTGGCCTCCTCTCGAGCTATTCCAGGCACCTCAAGATCGTTCCGGCCAGTGGCAGATGTCTTCCCGGGTGGCTGCTCCTGCGGCTGATGCGCCTCCTCTCGTGGCTGCGACCTCCATGGCGGTCGGCGCCCCCCCTGCTCCTGCTCGCGCCTCTTCAGCCAAGCCCGACGGGGGTTGCTCCGCCCGCCCCCTTCCAGATCAGGGCCCCTCTTTGGGACGTGCGGGACGGGCCTCTTTCAAGGATGTGGCCTCTCTCCGAGGGGGCTCCTCTACTCCGAAATCAGCGATTATTGAAGCCCCGACAGTTTCCATCCAGATGCCGAAGGAAGTGCTGGAGTATTCTTCTCAGTTCAGCAAGCTTGCCCTGATTTGTAGGTTCAACGGTTTCTGGCCGAATCTGGTTGATCTTCGCTCCTGGATTGACTCCGAATGGTCCCCGCTTCTTGTGGATGAGGTTACAGTCTACCCCCTTGCGAAGGGTTTTTTTGCAGCGATCTTTGAATCTTCTGATGAAAGAGACTTGGTTTCCGGCTCCGGGCCATGGTTCTGGGGCAGAGCAGGGCTGTCCATGCAGCTGTGGACCCCTGATTTTGATCCATCCATGGCCTCTATTTCTTCTGCTCCGGTCTGGGTGCGTCTCCCGTCACTTCCCCTGCACTTCCGGGGGGGAAAATCTCTTGAATCTATAGGAAATGGCATAGGGAAATATCTCTGCAGTTTCCCTAAAGTTGCCCCAGTCAACTCCACCTTTTCCCGGATCTGTGTAGAGATGGAATTCAACAAGGGTTTCCCAGCAGAAATCATCCTACTCGGAGAGAGCTTCTCTTGGACCCAGAAGATCGATTTCGAGAACCTCTGTTTCAGATGCAGGGTATGTTTTGAAATAGGGCACATAGCCCGGAACTATGAGAAGCCGTCCGGAAAAAGAAGATCGTCCCGCAAGCCCACATGGTGGACAGGGGCACAACCGGAGAAGCAAGCTGAAGCAAAGATCCCGCCGTCAGAAAGTGAAGGTGAATCCATCTCCGTCTTCAAAGAACCTGCTAAGGGGGAAGATCCAGTGGAAGCAGCTCTGCCCAGGTGTTCAAGCCCAACCAAGCAAGCCTCAAGCTGGGCCGATATTGCTGAGGCAGAAGAAGTGCAAGCTCAGCCAGAAATCCACAACCAGGGTCAAAGCAATGAATGGCAGGTCGTAACCAAAAAGAAAAAAAATGTCTATCAGCGGGAAGATGTAAGGACACGAAGCCGATCTGGCTCGCTGAAATAGCTATTAGCAAGAAGTAATCTGAGTAATGTGGTAACGTTTCCAGTTTCCAGGGTTTTGAATTTTGAGTGATAGAAATCACTTTCGATGTAAAGAACCCAAGGGCTTGCCAATTTACTGGCCAGTCCACCCTCTTAATATAATTCTAACCGTTTTCGTCAAAAAAAATAAAAAATTGCATGCATATATGAAATCTTTTCCTTACCTTTTCAGATCTAGTTGATCTAGAACCGGTAGATATAGTACAACACCTCTCACTATCAACCTCTCTTAGTATATCTTGATCATCACTCGAGGAAGATAGATCCAACAGATACCTATTTGGTGGTACCTACACTCATTAAAACAAGAAGATAAGTTATCATGTGAATATAAGTTTGTGGTACCAACACTCGAAAAAATGAGAAGATAAGTTAGCGAGCAAATATTTAGGGAACCCATGTTTTGCTTGGAGAATATACTTGATTCTATTGTATGTAACAAACTTATTGGGGTCCTTGTTTACTTGATTCATAACATACTTGGCATCCCACTATTGTTATCTTGGTATGCTTTGGGGCGTGAGTCTTCTCTTTTGTAGTTGCATATAGTTGCATAGTTGCATATAATTGCATATAGTTGCATAGTTGCATATAGTTGCATATAGTTTCATAAGTTGCATATAGTTGCATAGTTGCATAAGTTGCATGTAGTTGCATGTAGTTGCATATAGTTGCATAGTTGCATAAGTTGCATATAGTTGCATAAGTTAGATAATTGCATATAGTTGCATAAGTTGCATTGTTGCATAAAGTTGCATATAGTTGCATTAGTTGCATATAGTTGCATAAGTTGCATATAGTTGTATATAGTTTCATAGTTGCATATAGTTGCACAAGTTGCATGTTCCATAAAGTTGCATGTTGCACAAAGTTTCATAAAGTTGCATAAGTTGCATAAAGTTGCATAAGTTGCATGTTGCATAAAGTTGCATAAGTTGCATAAAGTTGCGTAGTTGCATAGTTGCATAAAGTTGTGTAGTTGCATAAAGTTGCATAAGTTGCATAGTTGCATAAATTGCATAGTTGCATAAGTTGCATAAGTTCCATAGTTGCATAAACTTGCATATAGTTGCATAGTTGCATAAGTTGCATTGTTGCATAAGTTGCATGTTGCATAAAGTTGCATAAAGTTTGCAAGAGGAGCACCCAAAGGCAAGCCATGTTGGCAAGAGGAGAACCCAACCAACAAAACCAAAAGAGTCAGCAGCACAGGTGCGGTGGGAAAAACCCTTGGGGTTTCCCAAATGCAAGGAAAACTTGGGGTTTCCAGAGGCAACGCAAGGAAAGTTGGCAAGAAGGGCACCCAAAGGCAAGCTAAGTAAGCAAAAGGAGTGCCCAACCAACAAAATCTAGGAGCCAGTGACACAACTCACATCTAGGAAGAAACTTGGGGTTTCCCAAAGCCAACGCAAACATGGGGTTTCTCTACGGCACACCAAGGCGAGTTGAAATATAGGTGCCCGGAGGCATGGCAAGAGGGAGAGCCCACATAAACTAAGGGAGTCCAAATGCAAGGTAGGAGGAGTTGGTAAATAGGGGGGGCGAAAGGCTAGGCAAAGAGAGTTGGCAAGATGGGCAACCACATGAAGAAACATGAAGAAGAAAGCAGTGCACGCAAAGGCAGGGCAACACTATTTCACAAGATGTGTGCCTGAACAAAAAATCTGAAGAGCCAGCGACACAACTCATGTGGGAAAAAAATTGGGGTTTTCAAAAGGCAAGGAAGGGAAAGTTGGCAACATAGGCACGCAAAGGCAAGGTGAGTCAGAAAGTTGGGTGCACAAAGCCAAGGATACTTGGAAATATGGGCGCCCATAAGAGGAGTCATTGTGAAAACAAGGTAGGGCACCCAAACGCAACGAGAGGTGAGTTGAAAATATGGGCACCCGAATGCAATGCAAGGCGAGTTGGAAAGATGGGCTCCCAAATGCAACGCAAGGCGAGTTGGCAAGATGGGTGCCCAAACGCAACGCAAGTCCAGTTCGCAAGATGGGCACCCAAACACAACACAAGGTGAGTTCAATCCCTCTTACACTTCATTCACTTGGATTCTTTGGGGTAAGATATGTTCGTTATTTATTGAATGAGTATCAGGGGTATTACGGGATGCATCCCATTCCAAAAATTTAGGAAATGTAGTAGATGATAATGAATGCATAGCGGAAACGATCTCTAAATAGAGGAAGGTCATCTCTTTAGTTGATAAAATTAGGGAAAGTAAGATAAACAATAGGACTAGTATAGTAAAGTTAACGAATGAGAGGATGGATGTGGAAATAGACTAAGTAGGTATAAATGAAAACAACCCAGTGTATGCAAAAACAATGTTGATAATAAAAAAATTTAACCAATAAAATGGGGAAAGAAACCTTGATTTACTGGATGGAAAAACTATGGAAGAGTAAGTAAGGGTATGTATTCAAGTTTTATATGATGGAAAGAGGGTTTGTTACCTTTTTATTCAAGACAATATTGTATAGGGATGATATTGGGAGAGGTTTATGGTGAAGCCTAAATTTGACACTTTAAGAGTTAAAGAAAATTTGGCCATTATTTTGGCTAAACTACCTTATCTCATCATGGAACTATGGGATTAACAAGTTTCAATGACATAAGTAATAGTTCAATGGAGTATATTACAATGGATGATATAATAAAATGCATGGAAAGCTCATCACTAGTTATGGAAAAGCAATTCATAGAGTTAGACCTTGGGGATGTTCTCCCAGGTGACATTAAGATTGTGTCAGGTGGAATGGAGCCCATATAGTTGATGGACTACATAAACATCCCTTTTATATGGAGTTTTGTAGAACCAATGGCCATTTAAAAGATTCATGTCTAAAGAGGGGTTAGAATTACATGATAGATGATATGAGCCAAATGTTAATCCATTCTAGGTATGGTAGTTATAATTTAAGAAGATTTTAGGTTCACCCAAATTATTCTTAGAAACTTGTTCCATATTGTAGGGGAGAAATTCCCACATCCCACTTTTTACATTGGGAAGAAGGAAGAAACAAAAAATAGTAGACATTACAAAGAAATATTCATGGCTAATAAATAAATGAAATCTCTGTTATTTTATGAAATCAATAGTTTGCAATCTTAGTTAGGTATTTAACTTGAACATAAATGAAAGGGAATGGGTTTTTGGTCATTCCCCACCCACACATATCCTTATTTATGATCGAAACTACAAGATATAAAAGTGTAATGATGAAGGAACAAATCCAACAATAAATTCTTAGGACATTGAAGGAGTAGGGCCCATCCCTACTAGGTTTACTTATGAAGGTGTAACACAAAAATGAAACCTTTATGTAGCAAGTTGAAAAATGTAGCATAAGAAAATATAGGAAAGAGAAGGCCACAAAAGTCCCCTCTATTGAGATTTTTTGAGAGTGATTCATATTCAAAGAAGGACAAGTACTCCCTTCCAAGATGTAACACAATATACCTGCCAAGATCATGTAAACAAAAAAGGTCAATGATGTTGTAGAGGGTAGAGGAGGGGGTTTGGAAACTGAGACTAGAGCTACCATTCAAAAGTGTCAAGGAAGGAAGTAGTGTGTACAACTATCTAAGGAAGAAGTAAAGGTTGAGGTTAATAGGGGAAGTAGAGATCAATAAAAAAAGGCCCTTAGAATAGGGATAACCTCATTAAAGAGGAAGTAATGATTTATGTTTTCATAAATATAATGGGTTTGTAAGAACCTCTTAAACAAAAATCCTTGAAAATAATGATCCAAAATTATAAGTAGATGTTCACTTTGTACATGTGGTTATGTTAAATAACAAAGATGTAGTGGGGTCACTGTAGCTATACTAAAAGGGTGGAATTTTGTTGTGAATAATGATATAGGTTGATCAAGAGAATTGGTAGTTGGATGGAGGTAGCCATGCAAGATTAAAAAAAAACATATTTTTTGGATTCTACAATAATGTGCATTGTTTATGTGATTTATTTGAAAAAATAAATTATTTTTGAAAATCAATATGGGCCATGTCATAAAACAAAGGATCAATGGATAAAAATCATGGGTGAGGCCTCCTTCTTAGAACACATAGCTAGATGAGGGGATCTAAATTTGGTATTGAGAAGAACAAATGTATGTGGATATGAGGGAAGACTTGATGCCTTGGCTAGTTTTTTAACACTTATTTGAATAAAAGGGCATAGTGGATGTAAAACCTTAAATATCAAACCTACCTAGAGGAATAAAAGGATAAACATGAAAACCATAGGTAAAAGGATTGACTAATTTCTTGTTTTAGATAGTTTCTCCACTTAGCTTGGGATATACATAATGGGGGTTGGAGTTGATGTAAATTAATACCACTTTCAAATTACTCTTCAACTTAAATCAAATGAAAAAAAATCCCCTGGTGCCATACAAATTCAACTCATATCAGCTCAAGGATGAGGAATAAAAGGAAATGATAAAAAATGAATGGGTTGCAATTATAGGTAAAGTGAATACGCTATGACAAGTTTTCTTGGCAATTTGAAGAGGAAAATTCTAACCCTAACCCTAACGTGATTGGAGTCTTCTGAGTTTGGGGACAAAGCCCATGAAATTACCATTTTCGATGGCGGAATGCAGTTTGGCCTCCTTCTCTATCTCTGTCGCTCAGGTTTTTCTGTGCTTGGCCTCCCTCTCTATCACTATCATTCAGATTTCTCTTTCCCATCTCCTTCTCTGTGTCTTGGCCTCCTCTTGCCCTAGCTCTTCACAAGAGGGCTCGACTTTATCTCTTGCCCAGCTACTATCTTCTCTTTTGTGCGAGTGTGAGTGTGCTCTAATGAGTACACGCGAGTGTGTTTTTTGTGTTTTGTTTGTTTGAATTTGTTTTGTTTTTTTTTTTTTTTTTTACCCAAAACTAGAGATAGAGGGGAAGCTTGAGTTGATTTATGGGACCTACCTAAAATAGGGAACCATGTTAGGACAAAACAAGGAAATGACAGATCAATTAGAAGGAGAATGAAAAAAAATGATAGTTTGGGATCAATCCTTATGGAGAAAAAAAAGAGCAGGGATCTTCATTGATGATGTCTTATTGTTTCGAAATGGTACACTTAGAGAGGAAAATGCTAACCCTAAACCTAACGTGATTGGAGTCTTGTGAATTTGGGGATACAACCCACAAAATTACCATTTTCGACGGTGGAATGTTTGGCCTCCTTCTTTGTCTCCGTCGCTCGGGTTTTTCTGTGTCGTGGCCTCATTCTCTGTCACTATCACTCAAATTTCTCTTTCCCAACTCCTTGTTTGTGTCTTGGCCTTGTCTTTCCCTAGCTCTTCGCGAGAGGGCTCGCCTTTATATCTTGCCCAAATATTACCTTCTCTGTCGCGCGAGTGTGAGTTTGCTCTAATTTCATGAATGAGTACGCACAAGTGTCTTTTGTTTGTTTGAATTTTTTTTTTTTTTTAAATTAATATATTTTATAAAATTAATTTATATTAAATCAATATATTATAGATATATAATATATATGTTTTTTTATGTATTAATATGTTTTGTTTTTTGTTATAATTAATATATATT
>CBVK0100704644.1:0-11842 GCA_900067695.1 Picea abies
TTGGCATATATGCAAAAAGCTATTATGGATTGGCAAAATTTTAGACAAGCTAAAGGGAAAAATGTGCAAAGCTTTACTCGAGAATTTAGGAGAAGAGATTTGGTTTTGGGAGTAGATTTGTCTTCTCAAGAAACTTTACTCAAATACATTGGAGCTTTACATAGTTACTTGAGACATACAATACTCATGTTTAACCCTTCAAATCTAGATGAAGTTTGTGTTCAGGCAACTCATTTGGAAGCCAGAGGAAGGAATGAAACTCATGAGGGTAACAAGAAGCCTTTCAGTCATGGAGACAAAGGAAAGAGGAAGTTCAAGGGCAATGGAAAAAAGAATGTTGATGTTAAGAAAGAGGGAGAAAAATTTTACATGCAAACATTGTTCAAAACATGGCCATGATGAAGACCATTGTTGGAAACTTCATCCTGAAAGAAGACCCAAAAATTTTGGCAACAAAGGGAAGTCAAAGACTGCTGCAACCATACAACATGATTTAGGTTCTAATTCGGGTGATGAAACAAAAATTAAAGCCATGGGTTATCAAGGTAAGGGTTCTATTGCAAGTACTAGTTCTTCAAGTAATAGTAATCTCAATGAAACTCGACAAGAAAAAGAAAGAATAGAACTTTTTCACATAAGGGTTGTTTCAAAGCATATCAAGATAGATACTCTTTTTGATACTGGATCTCAAGCAAACCTTATATCTTAAGACACTGTCAAGAAATTAAATTTGGAAACTATTCCACATCTTAAACCATACCCTCTAGGTTGGATATGTGACAACGCTAAATTGCAGGTGACAAGAAGGTGTAGACTTCGGTTTTCCATCACTGCAAATTTTATAGATGAGGTAGAGCTTGATGTTATTCCTTTGGATATCTATGGTATCGTGTTGGGAAGCCCATACTTATATGATAGAAGAGCCATTTTTCATCGTCATGAGAATAAGTATCACTTGTTTAAAAATGGAGTTGAGTACATTGTTAGAGCACATTCAAAGAAGATGAATTTGTCACTTGTAAATGAAAGACAAATGAAGAGATTAGTCAATGATCGTAAGAATTTTGTTCTCTTGATGATTAAACCCAAAGATAATGTTGAAAAAAAAAAATTCCAAGGTTGTGATGCAAAGTTGAAATCTGATCTATATGAGGTTGTTAACCAATATGATGAGATGTTTCAGGAACCAAAGGGATTACCTCCAAGAAGGGGTATCCAACATGAAATACAATTGCAGCAAGATTGACCTTTTTCAAACATTGGTATGTACAGGATGTCAGTCATGGAGAATGCTGAAATCAAAAAACAAATCCAAGAGTTTCTTGACAAAGGGGTCGCCATGCCAAGCACATCGCCATGTGGATCTCCAATTGTGTTAGTGCCAAAGAAATATGGTACATGGCGTATGTGTGTGGATTTTAGGGCCTTGAACAAGATTACGGTAAAGAATCACTATCCTCTTCCTAGAATTGATGATTTACTTGATCAATTGAAAGATGCTAAGTATTTTACTAAGTTGGATTTGAGAAGCGGACATCATCAGATTAGGATTGCCGAAGGAGACACATGGAAGACAACTTTCAAAACAAAGCAAGGTTTGTTTGTTTGCAATGCTCCTGCTACTTTCATGAGAGTTATGAATGATGTCTTAAGGCATTTTCTTGATGATTGTGTTATTGTCTACTTGGATGACATTTTGATTTTTAGCAAATCTCGTGAAGAGTATGTTGTGCATGTAAAGCAAGTTTTAGATGTTTTGAGAAAAGAAAAGTTGTTTTTGAAGATGTCTAAATGTGAGTTTGGAAAAACTTCACTAATTTACTTGGGGCATATTGTTGGTGGAGGAGAATTAAAAATTGATCCCTCCAAGGTCAAAGTCATATTGGAGTGGCCCAAGCCCAACAATGTGACAGAGGTAAGAAGTTTTTTGGGAGTAGCCAAATATTGGAGAAAGTTTATTGCTAACTTTTCTTCAATTGCAGCTCCATTACATGCAATGACAAGCGTCAAGCAAGTTTTCCAATGGGGAGGTAAGAAACAAAAGGCTTTTGATACTTTGAAGGAGAAAATAAGTTTATCCCCAGTTCTTTCACTTTCGAATTTGAGGCAACCTTTTGAAATCCAAACTGATGCAAGCAATTATGCAATGGGAGCAGTCGTGTTCCAACATGGTAAGCCCATTTGTTTTCATTCTGAAAATTTTAATGGTGTCATGATTAACTATCCTACTTATGATAAGGAGCTGTATGCATTGGTGCAAAGTGTGAAAAAATGGAAACATTATTTGTTGGGGAAAGAAACCATCATTCACACGGATCATCAACCACTGCAATACTTACAATCACAAACAAAGCTACAACAAGCAAGGCACTTCAGATGGATGGGTTTTCTACAACAATTCCACTTGGTCATAAGGTATAAGAAGGGCATTTATAACAAAGTTGTTGATATGCTTTCAAGGCCTATTATTAGTGTTTCAGTTATTCTTAAGCATAGTCCTATCATGCATGAGAGCTATGTTGAGCAATATGCTTTAGATGTTGATTTTAAAGAAGTATATGCAACTTTGTGTCATTCTAACCATGTTGAGAAATTGGATTACCATGTGCATGATAATATTTTGTATCATCTTGGCAAGCTATGTATTCCACAGGGTGAAAGAATCAACATAATAAGAGAAGCCCATTCTTCTCTTATTGTTGGTCACTTTGGTGTAGGCAAGATGGTGGCTAATTTGCAAAGGTACTGCTATTGGCTTAAAATGAATGAAAGTGTTTCAAGATATGTTCGAGGATGTTCATTATGTGCCACAAGCAAACCTAAGAATCAAAAGTTGGGTTTGTATACTCCACTTTCGGTTCCTTCTCGTCCTTGGGAAAGCATTTCCATGCACTTTATAGGAGGTCTACCTATGTCTAAAAGAAATCATGATTATCTTTATGTTGTGGTTGATCGATTTAGCAAAATGTGTATTTTGATGCCTTGTAAGAAGCAGGTTACAGCTGAGAAAATGGCACAAATGTTCTTTCAGCATGTTTGGGTACATTTTGGATTGCCTAAATCCATTATTTCTGATCGAGATTCTCGATTTATTGGGAACTTTTGGTCAAGTTTATGGGCACTCATGGACACCAAACTGAAAAAAAGCACAGCTTTTCATCCGCAAACCGATGGTCAAACAGAAGTGGTCAATAGAACAGTGGTGCATCTTCTTCATGGTTATTGCAGCAAGCATCCTAAACTTTGGGATGAGCATTTACACTACATTCAACATGCTTACAACCGAGCTAAGCACTCTTCAACTCAAACATCGCCATTTGAAGCATGTTTTGGCTATTTGCCCAAATCTCCTTTAGATTTTATCTTTGGGAAGGATATTTCCATCGATGGTCAATATCACATTGATAGGGCAAAAAAGTTCATTGAACAAATTCAGTCGATACATCAAATGGTACAAGAACAGTTGGAAAGGAGTCAAACCAAGTACAAGACAAGACATGACAAGCATCGTGTTGATCACAGTTTCCAAGTTGGAGATGAAGTTTGGCTTTACATTAGTAAGGAGAGGCTTAAAGGAGAAGGTAAAAAACTGAAACCAATTAGATATGGTCCTTTCAAGATTCTTGACAAGATTGGTAACAATGCCTCCCGTTTGGGTTTGCCTCCTTATATGCAAATGTATGCAGTTGTCAATGTTGAGAATTTGAAATTGTATGAGCCTCCTTTGATTGATGATCAAGGAGAACATGTTCAGATTCCTTCTATAGATGATTTCTCCCCAGAATATCTTACAGAACTGCATGAAGACACAATCCTTGATAGGAGAATGAGAACTTCAAAACGAGGAAATGTGGAATACCTTCGAATTGGTCTTAAAGGCACAAATCCAAGCAAATCCAAGTGGATTGAGGTTGGGAAGGTGAGGGAACTATACCCTCATCTTCAGATAGACTGAAAGTAGACTTTTGGAGGTCCAAAAGCTTTCCAATGGGGAGGTGTGATCCAGGGGATCAAATTTTGCTCAAAATTCAAAGTGCTCAGAATTTCTTCAAATCAAACAGGTGTGTAGGCCTCGTCGTCACAAACCCAACGCAACTTGAACGGGTTCAAACGTACATCAGATGAGTGAGATATCGCGTTCTGTTCAAATTGTCAAACAGGCAAAAAAAAAATTGCTGACTGTACAATTCGTACAGTTGCTGATGTGGCAGGTCCGTATACTGATGTGGCAAGGTTGAGTTGGCAGACAGTTGGCAGTTGTGAGGTCGAATCATATCTCAACACGTGGCATATCTTTGGCAAGTGGGATGGTGCCACGTGGCCCGGACGTGGGTTTCCACGTGGCACCATTTTTAGTTTGGTTGGTTGTTAAAACTATATGGAGTCTGTGAGGGTCGAACCCCAGACCTCCCACCAAGGTGGAGTGCCTTCACACAGTGTGGGCTACCAATAGCCCACATGTTGTTTCTTAACATATATATGGTTTCGATTTTATTTAAGTTTGAATTGTATTATGGTTTGGGCGCGGACAGGGTTGGGGCTAAGCCCCAGCCCAAATTCACATGTGGACCACTATATGACCATACGTGCGTGCATTTAAATGGATTCAAAACCCTCACGTGCGTTTGAACACTTGTCGCTTGCTCTTTGGTTGAAACCTATCCCTTTTATGTGCAGTCACATGGACCATACGCCGAACGACTTGGCGGTTAGGGGGCTAGGTTCCCTAACCATTCTACAGTTGTGCACGGGTTGTGGTTATGTGCTGGTGCTAGGTTTAAACACGAAAAAATGTGTGGAGGCTAGGTTGGACACACAGAGGTGCATTTTGGCGATCCAGAGACAGCAAGTTTGAAGGGGAACTTCCAGGAAGCCTATCTTCTTCAATTTTTGGCCAAATAAGGTGCCGAAAAAGCCCAGCTAGCGGGTTTTGGACGTTTTGAAGCCATTGGAGCCATCTATTTGGCATTTTGAGCATTGTAAAGCACATATTTTATCACTTTAAGAAAATAATATAAAATATCCATTAGAAGCTGGACCAGGAGATGTAGCCCAAGAGAGGGGTGAACTCCTTTATCANNNNTTACTGTTCACTGTATTTTGTTGGTTATTATTGCATCTTGAATGTGTAATTTCTATAAAATTTGTGTTTGCAAATTAATCCTTTTGCATAAGAACACTTAAATAAAACTTGCAAATATTTTCAAGAATACAAGCCTTTATCATTTTCAGATCACATAGGTACCCCAAGGACAAGTAAAGGTAGTCTTGTCCTAGTACTCGGGTGCTATAAGAATCTGATTGTACCCGATGTACCCATCTAGAAAGGAGAAATACTTCTTTCCAGACAAGGTATCTAGAACTTGGTCAATGAAAGGAAGATGAAAGCAGTCCCTGGCAACAGCGCCAAAAATGATGGGTGTTCTATATGTACTAAAAAGACACTAAAAAACCCTTAATTAAATTTTCAACCCGAGGTAAGTAAACTTAGAGTTGTAGCAAAATATATGGCAAAGGTAGAAGGTTGGTAGGAGTATAGTCTAACTAAGGAAGGTAGTTATCTAAGGCTAATCTACTCAAACAAAGTTATCTAATGAACAAACCCTACTAAGAAAATTGAAACTCTATAACCTAAGTACCTGTGGGCCAAGGATCGATGGATAGTCCTAAGAAAAGAAAGTCAAAAACCCTATTCAAAGAGAACTAGTTTAACAATAAGAAAAGGCAAACTACTAAGCATAATAATGAGTAACTAACAAAAGCAAATTGTTTTAACTTGCCAACCTATATTCAATAAACAACTACCCTATGAAAGAAAATAAATAAACAAGCAAGCAAAAACATCTATCTAACCTATTAAAGCAAATAGACAAGCAAGCAAAGACACCTAACTAACCTACTAAAGAAAAATACAAGTAAGTAAAGACACCTAACTAACCTACTAAAGCAAAAGACGACTATCTAACCTACTAAAGCAAATAGACAAGTAAGCAAAGGCAACTAACTACTGCAAGTAATCAAAGTAAAACTTATCATTGAACAACTATCTAGCCTAAGAGGCAAGTGGACTAAATTCTCAATGCAAAACTATTTCTAATGCACGAAAGGAAATCTAAGAGGCAACTGGACTAAATGCTCAATGCAAAACTATTTCTAATGCATGAAAGGAAATCTATTTTATTGAAAGCAAGAAGAACTACCAACTAATGCTTAATCTATGATAAGTAAACTACTATCTATCTATCAAAGCAAAGTCTATCTATCATACAGCAACAATAAAACTTTATTCTAATCTATGAAAGCAAGAAACTATATCTATGAAAGCAGGAAAACTATTTCTTTTAATCTATGAAAGAAAGAAACTATCTTTTAACCTATGACAATTCAAATATAATGTTGGTGGTTGTGTGAATGTCTTCGGTGTCGGATGATATCTCGATGGCACTTGACAACAAAGGACAATTCCAATGGTATAAGCTCAAGACTAATCTCAATGGCAAAGTGAAAGGTATGGATTAAACAATCCAATGAGAGTTTAGCCATGACAAAACAATGTTAGATACCCTGCATATTCATGTATAAACCATCAACAACATAACAAGATCATCATTATACTTCTATACTACATAAGCAAAATTCATACTTTAACTCAATCATTAACTAATAAATATAATTGCAATCTAACTCTAGGCAAGAAATTATGTAAAATGAAACTATGCATATGTCTATTCTAACAATTCAAACTACAATAAGGAAATGATTAAAAATAGAAATTTAAAACATGAAATTAAAAAGTAAGTTGACAACTACATTAATCAACAACTAATTAAACAAGATCTATATAAAAATGAGATAAGCAAGCTATAATGAAAATTGAAATTAACTCTATCCATCCATCAAATCCCTGTCAAAGAAAACCCAAATCAAAACTATGTTCTATTATAATTAAAACTTTGTTTTAAACTTGACTACAAAATCATAAATCAAAGCATGATCTAACATCTAAATGCACATGAGGTTAGTATAGAGACTTGCAAGTTTGTTCCTAATCTATGAGATCAATGCATGCTAACACATCTCATCATTCTAACCTGCAAAAGAGAATCAAAACAATTAAACTACAGTAAACTAGTTAACACAATAAAAATATGCATGTACAGAAAATAAAGAGAACAATTAAATTATGAAATGCATAAACAAACACGAAGACAGTTACTAGACTACTGGTGGGCCCCCTAGCAAGTTGTGGTCACTCTCTAAAAGTACACCATGAACTCAGTAGGTTGAATTCACCATAAAAACTCAAAAATGCAGTTCTGGCATAATCTAGCAATGTAAAAAACTTAAAACAGAGTAAAATCGTTTTTCTGTCTATCACACTGACAATTCTAATGCTTATGCTACTTAGCAATCATCTGACCACCTCAGTGGTATTTATAACGTTTACAGACCAAGTCGTCAACCACAAGAGGGTCAAACCACTTCTAATTTTGGCAAATTACAATAAATGATGCCCTAACTGATAAAAGAGAGTGAGTCAATAATCGCCCTCTTGAGCAACTGAAACTGCATTTTCAAGAGCTCAGTAGTTGAAGGAGGAAAGCATGAACAAAACCCACGTGCCCGATTCTCCCATCACTGGCCGCCAATACCATAACCGCCAAGTCGCCCTACGTTTTTGTGCAATACGGAGTGTTGGACAGAGTGTCGGAACGAGTACTGGAAGGAGTGTCAGATCAAGTGCTAGAAGCAGAAACATGGTGCGTTTTTTCCCTGTAACACCAAAAAAACGTGAATTAGATCTTGGTAATCATAAAACATTTATACGTAATACAATCATTAAACAAGAATCACACGTACCTTATGTCGATCATACCATTTTATCATAAAATTCTTCAAAAATCTCCTTTAAATAATGAAAACACATATGTACATGTGGAAAAAGTGTATAATAACCATCATAAAAGTGATCATATCATGGGCCCAACATTACCCCCACACTTATGATTTTCCAAGTCCCAGTGCAAACAAAAAGAAGTTACCCCTCGGAACTAGGCTTGCTAAGGAGGATCAGCTTTAGAAGCTTCCCCTTCTTGTTGTGAATACTTAGCCTTGTGCCTCTTGTGTTGCTTCAGCTGTGCTCTAAGGTTGCGGATAGCTTTGGTCATCTCATCGACCAATCGTTGAAGAGAGTTAACCTGTGTTTGAAGGATTGCATTGTCATGATGAAGGTGTGTATCTATTATCTTCCTTTCCTCCAACTGTTGGAGAAGCTTATGGTTTTCCTTGTGTAGCTCCTCTATGGTTGGGGTAGAATTGGTGATCTCTGAGCAAGGCTTATATCCTTTGAGGGATGTGGACAATCTATCAGTTTTAAGATCTAGAGTGGGCATGGGTGAAGTAGGAGTGATGGGAGATCGGTAAGGTGAGGTAGGTTCTGATTTTGTTTTTTTTAGTGGCTCTAATCCATCCGCAGAGACTTCCCTAGGTTTTTTATGAGGGCTCTCAAGGTCAGAGGATACTTGGATAGGATACGAAGCAGGTGGAGGTTTTGCATAAGGCTTGGTTCTTGTGCTTCGAGTACTCTTCTGAAAGGGTCCTTTACCAAATCGATTGGCTCCCCTCTTGTTTGTGGGAATAATGGGAAAGTTTTGTTGCATTACTTCTTGGAGACTTTTAGGTGTAGGATCAAGAGAGAGTGAAGGCATTGGGGGGTCAACAATAGGCTTCTTTTGGTCTTTTCTCTTAGTCTTTTTACCCGATGAAGAAGTAGGGATATCAACAAGATTTTGGTATTGTTATGGCAAAGAGAGGGTTTGTGCAAAGGTGTTTGGAGTTCTTGGAGAGAGAGGCTTGGATGGAGAGATAGTTTTTAGGCTAAGTGGCTTTTTGTCAATCTTAACTGTCAAGTGAGGGTTTGCAAATTGGTAGATAAAGGCATCCCAATTTTGCCCCTGTTTCTCTAGTTTGGCAAGAACGAGGAGTTTGATCAAGCCATNNNNACTATTGTGGGGGTTAGTCACATTTTTCCTCACTTGAGAAGACATCTTCTCCAAGCTTTTGAGAAAATAGAAGGGGAAGTTCAAGGGTTTGTTGAACAGAAAATGAGCCAGCAATCTAAAATGACAAGCTTTGAAAGTAGAGTATCTACCTTCACATGTAATTAACCTTGTGATGACAATGAGGGGGTTAATAAATTATGCCTTTATCCACTCCTTAGCATACCCTTTTTCTCCTAAAATTCTCTCGAATTCGAGCTTAAACACCATGTTATAACTTGAGCACAACAATTGGTGGTTTTTGAACCATCTATCTCCCATTCTTGGGAGCTTTGTTGTTGTTACAATGGACTCTTCTGTGACTTCAAAGGTAATAGACCCTACATGTGTTGTCTTACCATTGAAACCAACTACAAATTGCATGGAGAGGCTGTCATCGTGGCCCTGTAAGCTAGACAAAAATGGCCCCCAGCCTGCACGCAAAAACACTTCTCTGCACTGTGCAAATTCGGGAATGGAAAACAAGTCTGCATAGGAGGAGGGTTTGTATCTCCTAGGCATTGTGACAGAGGTAAAATTAACCAAGAAAGGGCGTAATCGAGCCAAATAGTGGCACGAATTGGGCACAGGTTGAACGCCATTTGGACAGGGGATGAATTGGGAGAGGTTGGGCGCAATTTCTTAACGCAGGGGAGAGAAAACGGCAAGGGAAAATGAGATAATAGAGTGCCCAACCCGATTTTGAATGCACTCATGGTGGAGTATGTTGCACACATGTGCGCGTGAGCTGCCATGTGTGGGAAATTCGAACTCGATGGCATGCCTTTGGGTAATGTAATGATGCATGGTTAGATCAATGTCCAAGTCTTTGGACTTGGACATCTGATCATAAACATATGAAGCATCTTTAATCAATGTCTGCAACTAATTCAATTGAATGTAATTGATTTCTAGTTACCTGGAATATAGGATAGTTACTGGTNNNATTCGGCACCTTATACGGCATCTCATACAGCACCTCTTACGGTACTTCATTCGGTACCTCTGTGTTAAGTTCATTTTCACCTTTTATAATGGATAGCCTACAAATTTGAAGTGTTTTTGACAATCACAGTAGTTAATGAGCAGAGGCAGAATGCTCCATTCTCACTCAATCTTCTTGCATATGACATATAATGTCAAAAACCTACAATGAACAGGGTATAGCAAGCATAAAAATGTATTGTCAAACCTACAATATGCAGCTTTTAATGAAACGATAAACCAATAAAGAGTGGTATGTTAAGTATGTGTTCAGTAATTTATAGCACACATGAGTTAAGCATTTCAAAAATAACATGACTATCAATGTAATAACCTGTATCATAGAAATAATACAAAAGAATTCATGCAAAGATCTACTTCTCTAGGCAATGTTCATTTGTCAGCTCATGAACCCCTCCCCCACACCTAAGTATTGTGACACCTCACAATCAAAAGTATAGGAAACTAGTCAGTATCCCCTAATAGCTGAAGATTTATAGTATGTCAAGTGTAAAGATAAAATTTCATAGCTTGGTCTGACGAGAGAGTTAGAAGATGGCCCCACCTATAGGATAATATATCTTATATATAGATAAAAAGAGGTAGCCAAGAGAGTTTCAAGATAGTCTTAGAGTTATTCCCCAATGGCAAGTGTATGAGATTCATTAACCTTAGCCTAACTTCACATATTTCATGTCAGTTTTGTCTGCAAGTAATGTCATACATCAAGACAAGTTTAATTTTATTATTTATTTTAGTCAAATTACCATCCTTGCTAGGTAGAATGCCCCGCTGCCAGCAAGCCTGTTCAGTACTCCGTCGGGTTTACCTAGTCATACCACAGGTCGATACCCGCTGCCAGCAGACCTGTTCAGTATCCTGGCGGGTTAGCCTCTTAAACCCTCAGAGACTTTCCCTCCATCCTTTAATATTTTAGTATAAGATTGCTTATGCAAGAAGATGGGGGAACAGATCTGAAAACAACTTTTTCTTTCTCTTTTTTTTCAATTGGGATGGTATTTATGTTAGAGGATGACTTTCTGTTATATTACTTAGTGATTGTCCCGATGTAAGGGGAACTTAAGCAGACATAGCCTATCTAAATATATGATATAATCAAGCTATTTAGTGTGTAGTGGATGGTACCATTGAGAAAGAACAGAAAGGTATCTCTAGGCTCAACTTACTTTCTTCCTTTGTAGTTATTGCGATGATTCCATGAATAACCACTCATTAAACCTCCTTGGTACTCTTTGATAAAGACACTTGATGCACTTACTCAGGTTTCTTGGAAAACCGTACAAGAGGCCTCTAGTCTTGATAGTTATGGTATCACTTCCTTATACAGTGGTGAATAGTTTCAAGAGCAACTACTTTAGAATGCCAAAAAATAATAATTTTGCAAAAATATGGCTAATTACAGTAAGTCAATATTCATTTGATGCTTTAATAGACACAAAATTCAAGTATAACAAATGTTTTGAGGAAAGATCCTTGAAAATGTGTACTCCTGGTGAAATAAATACTTACAAAAATATCTCGAATTGCCTTATTAACAAAATGAAAAAACTATTTACATATATATAGTAGGAAATTCAGAAAAAAAATTCAAGAACAAGGGGGGACTTCCCCATTTACTAAGGCCAATGCCTTGTCAGTTGACGTGACCTGTAGAAAATCCTCTCTGGAAATGGGCTTATGATAGAATTTAATTCGGTGTCCATTTACCAAAAAGGAGACTTGTCCATCGTCAATTGTTTTAATTTTTACAGCTGTGAGATCGGAAGAGCGGTTCAGCAGGAATGCCGAGACCGATCTCG
>CBVK0100704648.1:0-11329 GCA_900067695.1 Picea abies
CATCTTCCGGGGCTAGGGTTTTGTATTTTATTTATGTTAAAAAGGCCTTTGGAGCCTCATTGTAAACATAATCATCTTGCATATGAGTGTATCCATCACATATATTCTTAGATATAAGATGCCACCATTATAGCGAGTCCATTCACTCTATATTTTTATAGTTTCTGTACATTTATGTCATTAATAAAAATTGTGCATTACTATATATTTGTATTTCTAGAAATATATTCATTTGTTTACTTATTATATTTTTTCCTTCATTTCATTCTCAAAATAATCTGTATCAGTGGTATCAGAGTAGGCTACTCCTTTTCATTTCTTTGTGCATGTCCTCGACGAGGTAAGCGTATAGAGAGTTGGGTCTCGATCTAGTTTCCCTTGAGGAAAACTTCTTTTTCCAGCCCAAGCAACCTCTCATGGTGGAATAAAAGAGAAACAAGGGAGAAGAAGATCCTATCAAGTTGTTTCTTGCGAAAACCCTCGTGAAACAAAGGAACACAATGTTGGATAATTTTTCCTGAATCCTTCAACGATTACCAACAATAGCAGACACGTCTTCATCAAGAAGTCGCTTTGGAGACGTTATCCAATTCAAGGTATAAGTTAATTTTTATATTCCTATATTTGAAGGTCATATCGATGTGGATTCTTTGGAAAAGTGGTTACATTTGTTAGAAGCTCATTTCTTTGTTCACAATTTTCCCGACAGAGAAAAGATCACCTTTTCCCTCCTTAAGGATCTCCCCCATGTCAAACATTGATGGCGAACTTACTTGGAGAAAAATTCCATAGAGGAGTCTCGGATATTTGGGGTCGATCCCACTTGGTATTTTTTTATGGATGCAGTCAAGGAGAAATATTACCCTGTTATAAAATATGATGAACAATACATGAGATTGTCCATGCTACATCAAGAGAGGGGCCAAACAGTGTTAGATTTCCCAAATACCTTCCATACCTTGCGAACTAAGTTGGGTGTGAAAGACTCTGAGAGAAATATGGTTCTAAAATAATGCAAGTCTCTACACAGGTACATCCAAATAGAAACAAAGTTTCTGGACATCTCATCACTAGGAGTCGCTTATCGATATGCTGTCAAAATTGAGCAGAAATTTAAGCAACAGAATAAGAAGGAGCTCAGGTATGAAAATCTGTAATAAAAAAAGTATGGTAAAGGTATCCCTAACTCATAGAACAACTAGCCTCAAGACCACCATTCCAAGGCGCAAGAAAATAATAGTAGCAGAAAGATGAAAAAGGACATTGGGAAGTGGTGCAACTTCCACAAAATCCCTTGGCACAAAACCGATGAATGTCACTCAAAACAGTCATTAGTGATTGAGCTCAAAGAAACAAAGTCGATCCTTGACTTGGAATATGATTCACAAAATAATAAAAGGATAAATATCATTGATGCAGAACCCACTTCTACTGTCGTGACCATAACAATCCAACCAAAAGAACCAGATGATCATGAGGAGGGGGAGAACCTGTTCCATTCACAGATGTGGTTGAAGGGGACACTACTACATTTTATTGTTGACAACGGAATCTAGAAGAACATAATATAAAAATAGTTCATCAAGAAATTAGATTTTCCAACAACACCACACCTACAACCACACAACATTGGGTGGCTTCTCCAAGGTCAATATCTTCATGCCATCCAACAGTGTCTCCTATATTACAACATCAAGCCCTTAAAGGATGAGGTACTGTGTGGTGTTTCCCCACTAGAAGTCTATGATGTTCTTTTAGGCCATTAATATATGTGTAAGTGTCATTTTATTTATGATTCTCAACCTCGTAGAATCATTTTTACTCTAGGGGGTCATGTCTATAGGATACCATATATAGTCCCGACTACTCTCCCCACCTTCATAGTTTTTCTATGATTGTTTGGGTTCTGAACTTCTGGGGTTGTTTTGAGGCCATAAGCAATGTTTTTTGGGCTTGAAAAAACATATAATAGTTCTAGAGGAATATTTTATGGAAAGAGGAATGTGTTTTCCTCAGCTAGACCTTTCCAACGAGCTATCATGTTCCTCAAATGGATATCGCATGAAAATGCTATGCTCTTGGGAAGTTGACGTATCAATTACCCCCATCAGGGCCCGCAGACATTTTAGTGTTTCATGTTCCAGGGTTAGGGATTTGGATTTTATTTATGTTAAAAAGGAATTTGGAGCCTCATTCTAAACATAATTTTCTTACAAATGAGAATATCCATCATATCTCTTCTCAAAGATAAGATGCCACAATTCTAGCGAGTTCATTCACTCTATATTTTTATAGTTTATGTACATTTTTGTCGTTAATAAAAAATGTGCATTACTATATCTCCGTGTTTCTGGAAATATATCTATGTATTTACTTATTATATTTTTGTCATCATTTTTTTCTCAAAATAATTTGGATCAACCATAACCAACGAAAAATAGTAAAAAAAAAAACAAATTATACAAGCTCTAAATACTACCAATATACAATAATTACAAAGGGAAAACTCTTGAGCAATGAGGCTCAAGCGTAGTACCACTTGAGATAGATCCCATTCCTGGAATTTGGAAGCACACTACCTTCATAATCCAATCAATCATGAGATCCCTTCCAAAGGGCATGCCCCACAATGTAATTACCATGCCACATCGAGTTAAATTGTTCTACCACTAACACATCTTTGTATTGATCATAGACCAAAAAAATGTCTCCCTAGGAAAATATCCTTGGGAGGACATAATTTTCATAGTGACTCTTGACACACTTCTTATGTGTCTGATTTGGAGCGGCAACATCAAGATGCTTCTCATTGAGTTTCTCTAGATGAACGAGACACACATTCAATTCTATTGTGTTTGACAGAAGCTCAAAAAAAATATTTAAAGAAGGAATTTTCAATTAAATCGACATGAATTCCTCCATGTCGTGGAAGAGTTGGAAATGAAAGAAGCATGTAGCAGTCTTAATCGAGGTCCAGTATTCCCATAATGTTGGATAAAGAATAAAATTCCAATTCAATTTTCTCTTATTGATAGTTCATTTACGTTTCATCTTAAGAGACGTATTAACGATCTCTACTTAACCATTCACTTGTGGATAATATGGAGAAGAATTCATTTTTTTAAAACCAATCTTGGATGTTGGCTCTGAAATCATTTGGTTATGAAAGTGACTATGGTGGTTAGTGACAATATCCCTTCGACCTCCAAACTTGGCAATGATCTGATTGATCACAAATAATGATGTAGTCTAACCATCCTTTGCAAAAGTAGGCATGGCCTCTGCCCACTTTGTAAAGTATTCTACAAACATGATAATATAGCAATCCCCCCTAGCCGAAGGTGGGTGACATCTTGTGAAATCAATTCCCCACTTCGTGAAGGGACCAATGGTGATGACATGGAATAATGTTGCAAGATGTACATCCATCATTTGAGAAATATTTGACAAGGATGACACCTATTGACCACCTCAACACAATCCTTAAATATCTTTGGCCAAAAGTACCTGGTGCACAAGATATTTTGGGTTGTTTCCAACCCAAATAGACGACCTCCACATGATCCACTATGGAAATCATTAAGCATAGATTCTTCTTCTTTTTGACTTAAGAAGAAATGTAGAATTGAATCAACCCCACGGTGATACAAAGTGTCATCGATGTTGAGGTAGTTATTCACCTAATGGTGAATCTAACGTGGATCATCTCATGAATGGTGAAAAGACAATTTAAAAGTATATAAATATACTAGGATATCCCCATACCAAGGATCGCTAGAAGTGATAAGAAAAACATGCTCATTCATGAATGATTCCATAATAATTGTTTCCTCATCCTTCCAAGGAAACTTTGACATGAGTTCAGCGAAGACCAATGACTTCTTGGAATTAATAGACACATAATCCAAGTCCAACTCCTATAATATGAAAATCCACTTATTATATTTTCCCACAATTATACACTATATGAGTATGTATTGAAATGGATTGATGTCATCTACCACAATAATATTCCATAACAAAATATAGTGTTGACATCTTTGGAGAGTGTGAACAAGTGAAAGATTTGGTTTTTTTACATTCAAATAATTCATCTCATTCTCAATGAAACCATGAGTGAGATAATATATGACATGCTCTTGAAGGATATCATCTTCCTAGACCAACACCATGCTGATGGTGGATTCCATTGCCATGATGTACAATAATAAATCCCTACCATAGTCATGAGGACTAAGTAGAGGGTAAGAAATAAGCATTTTCTTGAGGGAATCAAAGGATCATCGTGTGAAATCATCCCAAATGAAAGGGACCCCATTTTTAAACAAGGGCATAAATACCTTGGTGATATCTGCATAGTTTTCTATAAAACATCAAAGGAAAATAATGTTTCCTTGAAGAATTTATATTTGATGAATGTTATGCGAGGGAGGAAACTAAAATATTTCCTCAACCTTCAAAGGATCAACCCTAATCCCCTTTTTGTAAATAGTTAATTCCAATAGACACCCTGAAATGAAACAAAAAGATGCACTTTAACTAAATGTTATGATATTGGCATCTTTCAAAGATAATCCTAAGATGCCCAGATGATCTTCTCTCTTGCAAAAGAAATCAATGAGATCATCTAGATATGCCTCAACAATATTATTTAAATCATTAAAATTGAATGACATGGCCCACTAGAACATAGCCCCAACAATTGTCAGGACAAAAGGAATTTTATTATATGAAAAGTTCCCCAAGGACATATAAACACCATTAATTTATGTTGATCCTTAGGTCGGATCTAAATCTGATTATAGCCAGAAAATCCATCCATAAAGAAAAATATTTATCTTCCCACATAGTCATCAATAATTTGATCGATAAACAATGTGGGGAAGTTATCATTTGGAATGGGATTTGACACCCATTCAATAAGAATAATTGGGTAAATGAAACCAGCCTTAAGCATTTTCTCTACCTGTACGTTTATGGTTGTTTACTTCCTAGAATTTACAAGTCATAACTTTGTTCAAACCGACTTAGCATTTTCATACATTCAAATTTCATGTTCGACAATACGAGGGTCGATGCATACCATTTCCTCATAGGACTAGGAAAAAACATCAAAGAACTCTTTGAACAAAGAGGTATACGTGTGGATCTCTTCAGGAGAACAGTTTGCACTGATAAACACATTTTCTACGATGCCATGGGTCTTGGAGATGTTAATAAAAATGGTTTCCAATATATTGGCCATGTTCCCCTCAGCATAGACACCATGCTTTTCCAAGGGGTTGATGTGGTGATCAACACCTCTGGTCAAAGTTGAATGGAATTATCCATTTTCTACTCGACTAATTTCTGGGAGGAAGTACGATTGATAATGAAAATCCTTCCATGTTCATTCCAATCCTATCATTGTTTCAATAATCGATATGTCATAGGGAAATATAGATTTAACACAATCAAGAAAATTTGAAGAACTGAGAGCCCAAACAGGATCTCAAAATTGATCATCTTATTTTTTCCATGAAGGAGCGAGATCATATACTACAACAACTTGTTGGATTGCTCGATAATCTATCTCAATTGTAGAGTGTGACATGACCATCCCTACCTGGTTCAAAACAAACTCACTTGCATGACAGGGATCGAGGGGCTTGATTTCTGGTAGCCAAGAGGGCTAGCACAAATATATGAAATAAGCATTGAAAAGTCAAATTTTCCCATTATTGAAGGATACATTTGAATACCAATTTTGTCAGTTATCATATAAGAGTTTTCTATCAATGGGACCATAGATCCCATATTCTTCGTAGAGTTAGAGTAGATAAACAACATTTTTTTTAATGTTACAATATTCCCTTCATGAGGGAAGCACAAGACTTGAAAAATTGATGCGACAACATTTTTCATCACCCAAGTCCAAATCCTTCCTAACAATAGGTTTTAGTCGAGTGGAGAATCAACCACTTACACTTCTACACAAACTTACTCCCCCCCTAATAGGATAGGGAAGCAGGATATAATTCCATGCAACCTAAATGATCATCCATCGATCATTGTTAATAGGATAGGAGATGGAGATAGCTAAGGAAATTCAATTTTTTTCCAACAAGATAACAATATCACATGTTGAAGCGCCTTCATCAATGAAAGTCCTCCCAATAATGTGTTTTGCATACATGAAATTGATTTAGAATGTTACGTGATAAGGAAAAAAAGGTTTCACATATGTGGTATTGAAATTCATAATATGCTAGTTGGAGGATTTGGTAGCTACTATAGAATATAAAAATGAAGCTCGCTGCATGGGGAAACTTTGAAGCACATGGAGAGATGAAATTACACATGGTCTCTGAGTTATGTCCTCAACAATGGAATATTTGGATGTGATTCAAGCATTTGGGTTGTGCAACGAATACTTGTACACACCTTTTGGTATGTGTGACATTGTTTCCCCCCCGAGATTCTCTACATGCATACTCTGGATGTTGACTCTAGATTATCATAATCATGGGTCGTTGTCAAAAAATATATCTCCTTTTTATGGTTCAAAATATTTATTAAGAACATTGTTCCATCCGATGAGGGTGAATTTTGGGTGCCCCCTTGCTGATTTGCACTAGATGAACCTACCTGCATATTTTTTCCCTATGGGAATGGATTCTTTAGCACAACAAGTTGTTGTTGTGATAAAAAGTGTTGATCCTCTTCCATCTTGGGGAATTGATGGATAAGGTGATCGTCGCTACAAATATTTCATGGAAATGTCACCCTTTTATTCTCCTTCTTATCCCCCTAAAAATTTTCATCAAATTTAATGTTTTATTTTTGTTTCCACCTCCCTGCTTATCTTTACTCTTTTTATTCCTTTAGAGTTGTTGGTTACCATTTAGGGACACAAAGTACAAATCATGTACATATGATGATTGGATGGTGGAAATTGTTGAATTCATAGCTTAAACGACCACATATGGAAGAATTGTCATTTGTTTCATCTAGTTCATAACTAGATCTGTGATAGCTCTCTTGAAGGAACTAACAATGCCATCAACACTTAGTGGGGATTGTATATTTGATCATCCTCTTCCTCCTCAACCACCCTTTCATGTTATTTGATATATGAGTAGCTTTATATTACTTAATAATAGATAGGAGATTGATATCAACATCATACCGGATGGAAAGCTAGAAGTGGTCTAGAAAAACCAAGGCTAGATCATGGAAAGTGTGAAAGGTCAAGCCTTGAATCTCAATATACCATTCTATTGAAACTACCATAAGAGTATGTTGGAAGAGATGAATATGGATCAAGTAATCGTTCATATAAGTGAATGAACACCATAAGTTAAAAGTCATCATGTGGTAACTCAAATCCTCATAGAATTTACCCTCAAACTTTGGAATGTTAGAGGATATCTTAGTGGGGACCAGAGGCTAGTTCAGATCATGGCAGATGAGATCATTCAATTTTGATAGATAGGGAAAGATTAATGTTGCTAGAAATTGTAGCCTCGACAAAGGCCCATAATTCCAACCAGCAGAGTTGGAGCTCTTGGGTTGACTAGCCGTCAGAAAAGGATACCGTGGATTGTTACTAGAACTATGTTTCTAGGAAGAGTGTTTTGATGGGCCAGGGTTTAGACTAAAACCTTTAAATACCTACTTATAAGTTGGAAAACATCCACCCATCTAATTTATGTAGGAGAAAGAAGGGTTTCTCCCTATTGACATCCCTTGCAAAGGGAAGGACCCTTACATCGGGGTATTGACTCAGGAATGGTTTCCCCCCTAATAGAATTCCATGTGAAGGGAATGAACCTTGGATAGGGTTCCATTGACCTTGGAAGGGGTTTCCCCCTGCTTATATTCTAGAGTAAGGGAGGGGAGTTTTCCCAAACCCACCAAAAAACATGAAAGAGTTTGAATAAGATGGTGTTTTGGAGGATTGCAAGCCTCCAATCATAGCACCACCCCATCCCACAAAGGTATTAGAGCCTGAAAACAAAAATAACCTGCTTCCAAGTGAGGGTAACAATGGATTAATGTGCCCTCCAACCCAAGTAACAACTTGGAGGGGAGTTTAATAACTCTCGACTCCAATGTTAAGACTCTAGGGAATCAACTGAGAACCAACTGATACAGTCTTCATGCTGATAGAGGAAATTACAAAAGACAAATAATTAGACACAAAAGGTTAAAATGAGACCACACTCAAGGGTTGAGTGGACCCAACTACTAGTGGCATATAGATATTGAATGATGTGGCTACCGTGGATTGAACCACATTAGTTTTTTTGTTATAAATGAAAGGAGATAGGATTTATCCTCCCACTATTTCCAAAGTAGGGGCTGCATGGACCCCTATCCCAAATAATTATGAATTGTCATCCATCATGGCCCATTGAAGAGGGATACTTTCAATGTTATCTAACCCAATATTCAAAAGGTGGAAAATAACCAAATCGTTTGATCCAATAAACATCGGGTTAAAAGGTCTAACGAAGCCTTCATCTTCTAGATCCAATATGCATATAACCTTCGACGCAGAGGAATTAGGATATGTGTTCTCAATTTTGAAAATGTAAATGGAACCAATTAGTATGAAAGTGTCAGTTTGGTTGATTCAATGCCTCCAAGGAGGTAGCGAAGAATTCACTTTCACTTGATTGAGCAGAAGTCCTTCAACTCTTTGAAATCTGTGAGGTGGTTGATCAACCACTTTAAATAAAATATTCAAGGTGTTAAATGACAGACTTACATATGTCATCTATGTATATATAACACACCACTACAAAAATTTCTTAAGGAAACAACAAACACAAACAACTTCCTCAATATTCTAGCTCAGGTGGATTAGGTATCGAGACTGCATTAACAATGAAGTTAGGAAAATTTTGTTGAAATCCCTACTCCGACACCTAGTTATCTTTTTATATAGTGATTTCCTTACTACAAATCAAGTTAAAATATCACAAAACAAAAATACACTACTCGAATATTTGTCTCAAATAAATATAGCGAAAGTGATACTAGAAACCAAAAATATCATGCACACTACATAAAGATATTCTACCCATAAACTAAGGTGGTTGGGTATGTTACAGATTGGTATCAGAGCTTCAGGTTGAAACATTAGACTGGTATGGATTGGAACTATGGACAGGGTATTATGGTTAAAAATGGATACTTCCTTGTGATATTAAAGCTCAGGTAAGATAGCACTGCATAGATCGCACAAAAGCCATAGCGTCGTGAAGAAAAAGATGCTTTGTAAAGAATATTAGAATCATGGTTGTCCCTTTTGGATTTTTGGAGCAATCAAAGTTGTTGATCGAAGCCAAGCAGAAGATGGAAAAATCCAGAACTTCGTCGCTTCATTGATTTTTTGGAGACAGGGAAGAATCATGAAAAAGGTCGAAGTCACAAAGTCTCGTTGGTCATTTGATCTGATAGAAGGCTCAAGTGAAATCTTAGTGTTTGGTCAGGGTCATCCGACGTTGACCACTTTGGTAAGTTAACTATAGGATAATTGAACCATTTTATAACTGCTATGACTGAGAGTCCCGAAGTGTCGATGTATCGAAATCCTGTTGACCATTACATCAAGCGAAGAATTTGGGAGTAATGTAAGTCATCAGATCTTGAGTAGATATGGGGGACTATACGTTTGATTGATGATGTGTCATATGCCATGTGTCCAGGGTACCATTTGGGGACACATGTCACCCAGATTCAATACATTTTAGACTCTAACATGCTCATTGTTCAGTGACACGTGGAACGCATGTGATGGGTCCACATCACCATAGGTGACATCAGCATGCCATGTCATCTCTGAGAGTATAGCCTCTAGGGGTTTCCAACGTCTCTACCAGCGAAAGTGCCAAAGACCAAAGTCATGAATTCACGTAGCCTATCAATGTAAGATCCCTGTGGGACCTTTCTCAATCGTTAGATCAAGCAGTGGAAGGATGGTGTAAGAACTTTGGTAGATATAACTCTGGGGTAGTTGAAAGACTCGGGATTTTTAATATCGCGGAGTCCTGGATCACCAAAGTCCTGAAATGAATAAGGACCTTCCATCCTGATGCTTGATTAAGTCATGGCCATTGGATCAACTAGTGGAAGGATAGTGTAAGTGAAGGTGTTAACTGACGATACACAGTCATCATCACCTTATGACCTCTTCAACACATATCACTCTGGGAAAGTTGAAAAACTGAATAGTTGTAATGCACCAGAGTCCCAGAGTAACGAATTCATGCAGTCCATTAATCTGAGACCCTCTGGAATTTTTCATAACTGTCTGATTTAGTAGTGGAAGGATAGGGAAAGAGCTTCAACGAGTATCACTATGGGGGAGTTGAGCAACTTGGGAATTGTAATGTTCCAGAGTCCCAGAGTGTTGAAGTCTCGAATTGATTAAGGTTTTCCATCTCAAACCAGAGTGTTGAAGTCTCGAATTGATTAAGGTTTTCCATCTCAATATCTAATTAATTCATGACCATTGATCTCTTTGAAGCCTCCAAATGAGTTGGGATCATCCATTCAACGGGAGATCAAATCTCGATTGTCCAATCTGCTAATGGAGCTAATAGAAGGGTTTCAACGAAGTTTAATCCTGGAGAAGTTGGAATATTGAAAAGGGAGAATAGCTAAATTCTGAAGGACTTGGTCCTAGCATAGGTCTCATGGTAACATAAAGGGGTCAATTAGAGGCACGAAGGGACTAGTATTAACCAATCCCTCGGACATTGTGTTTGAACAAGATCTTCTGTAGAAGAATATAGAGGAAGGTGCTAAAGAGTGAATAATCATGTGGTTTAGATCCATGGTCACAAATAAAGTGGATTGAAGGAAGCGCCTGTGTAGAATTTGAATTGTGTACTATGAACAAGATCTTCTGTAGAAGAATATAGAGGAAGGTGCTAAAGAGTGAATAATCATGTGGTTTAGATCCATGGTCACAAATAAAGTGGATTGAAGGAAGCGCCTGTGTAGAATTTGAATTGTGTACTAGTTAAAGGAGTTGTGTAATATTTCGATAAGATCCTATTGCAAAACAAAATAAAAGGAGTTGAAAGTGGTGTTTTTTCGGGAAGCCATAACTTTCACCTTAGATATCGAATTGGGGAAAGATTACAGTCATTGGAAAGATGATTTAGAGGAAGATAACATGGAACTGTTATAATATGGAGAATGATAATATATTATTCATGATTTGAGAATAAAAAGTACATGTATCATTATTTGGAATTTTTTTTTATCATATGCATAGTTCTAATAAAATTGTTTCTTGCACATTTTGCAGAATTAGGGGGTGTAAACATATCAG
>CBVK0100704654.1:0-10230 GCA_900067695.1 Picea abies
AAAATCCTTAAACTGTTCTCTTCAAAAGGGTATTTTTAGATTTTACTTTTAAGTAAAAATTAAGATAGATACAAGGTGGGAGAAAACATGTGTTTAAAATATACAACTTTTTCATCTTGGTCAACTTCAAAAAAATCTAGAAATTATAATATTCATTCGTTAGATTCAAAACTATAGTCGTAAGAAAATAGAGTCTCTCTGGATTGTTGTAGTATATTTCGCTTGTCAAAAACAAAATTTTAATAATAGATACATTGTTGGGGGGGAAATAACTCATTATCATTCCTTTCATTTTTAAGGAATATATTGTGAAACAATTGTCAAATTGGCATATCAAATCTCAATAAAAATAATTTGAAAAACATTCAGTAGAAAGCTAACAAAATTCTTCACAAATTTTGTTTTTACTGTAAAGTGAAATTATAAATAAAAAAAATACTTTTGTATACTGGAAGTTGAAGAACTTGTGAAAATATAGTGTTTTTTTTCTCATAAAACAAGCAAAATGGACACCTATCTTCATGATTTTACTCCATGTTGAAAAGATCTAACCGAGGAGTACACATTTTGTTCAACCTAGCATGTGCCTTTGGCTACATGCTAGGAGTTTATGTGTAACGTATCCACTATAATCCCCAGTTTAATTAATGTTTATGCATATATAATATGTGGCTATGACCAAGCGATGTAAAATGTGAATTGTATTTCCTTGTTTTATTAATAAAAATGTGATGCCAGTTGCTAAGGGGACATGGAAAAGAGATGGGGGATGAATTAATTCCCAATAGGGGGAGTATTTAGGATAATGGCCAAGAGGGGTCTAAGGGGAAATACCCATGTATATTGATTTAACCCATTTTCCTAAATTTGTTATTTGTATATGAACCTTCCCATTTCTGATTGAGTTTTCCCAAAGCCAATCATTGAATACATGTAAGAGGGTGGGTGTGAGTGGTCACATACCAAAGTTATTCGACACATGGGGGTTGAGTAAAATCATCTTGGGGAAGAGTGCGAGTGAGGAAAGACAAGCCAAGGAGAGGAAATTCATATGGGTTGGAGAGAGTAGTTCTAATTAGTGAGTTTTTTGCATGAGAGGCAAGGCGGAAGAAAGAAATAGAGATTGAATCTGATGCAACCATGGAGGGAAAATTCTAGAGCAAGATGGAGCGTAATTGGAGCAAACTAGAGTTGGAAAAATAAAGAGCCAAGTTGTCAGGACTGAAGAGTGAAATCCTATGTGAGTTGCACTAAAACAACAAGTGTTTTTTATTGGTTTGTTGATAGTTTTCCTAGCATCAATTTCCCTTGATTTTCTAATTGAGAGATTCCTAGCTTCATGTTTCAGAGAGAACCTCATAAAAGAATGGGATTCCCAAGGGATTGAGATCAATGAAGGGGTACATTCCTTGGGTTGGATAGGTTAAGAGGAAGAGATTTGGTGGAAAATCGAGATAGGTGTAGGAAAATATCAGTTGGGTTGAGAGTTTTATGAGTTATGAGTGGACTATGAGAGACCACCCTCTTTTGTGGATTGCTACCCTCAGCTTAGGGGTGACTGGATGTTGATATTTGGAACAATCATTCTATGGTTGGTTGGGACATCCGTCCCGAGAAGCTAATTTTGTAATTGTTGTGAAAAGATAAGTGTCATATGTTACAATTGTTTTTGCCTCACTCCATGCAACTTGTTTGGATGGCCTTACATTATCCTCTGCAGAATTGAAGTCCACTTTTTGTTCATTCTAGAGCCAAAAATGCACATTTTTACACATATACACGCCCTATTAGTTATACAACAAGCGTATACACATGTTGCTCGACTACAACCCGCATACATTGGGTTTGGTGTTCAAAAATTAAAAATTATGTTGGGTTTCCATGCCATGTCACGAGATCCATGATCCTTGACCTTCAATATAATGGAAACGCTCTGATTCGGCTCTTCAATTCCATTTGGAGGATATAAATTGAGCCATATCCAAGCCTAATAAAAAAATTCAACTTTGAGAGAAAATACACTTTGGAGAAATTTTACTTCATATTGAGTCTGCATCCCTTTGTCCTTGGAAATCTAAACTTATTTTATTCATCCCCCAAGCTCTTCCTACTTTGCAAAGGAGAACCTCATTGGCTCTTATATATGAGCTTGCCTTTGTGGAGGATTGAAGTGGTGGAGGCCTAGCTGGAGGAACTTATTTTCTTGATTCCGATATGTGTCGTTATAGAAGTTTGTCACCTATGTACTTATGGTGATTATTTTAATAGAAATACTATTTTCTTGTCCAATTGATATCTTGCAAATATNTTCCATGGGTGTATTTTTCATGTATGTTAATGGATTATGCTAATTTATATACTGAAATTATATATTATCACCATATGCTTGTGTATTTTGGTTGTTGAGGACAAGTTGCAGGTATAAAGCTTTGGGTCGTGTGCTCAACGATGGTCTTCTTCGAACGTCCGGAAGAGGTAGGATCTTAGATTTGTCTTGTTAGCATTTCATTTGTATAGCATACTTGAGTTTCGAGTTGATTTCTGGGCGTCGTTCTGTCTATTGTGGTTTACCCCTTGCCATAGAGACATTTTCCTCGTAACATAATTGATGAATCCACTAGGGAGATCTCCTTTTTTGGGGTTTTGAGTGTTTTTCTCCTTGATTTACTCTCCGTTTTCCTGATTTTCCTTGTCTTCTATTGCTTGCTAGCCTGTATTTTACCTTACACATGAGTTTCTTGGCTTAACCCTTTCCCTGACAGTGTTTTTCTTGGTATATGTGTTTTTCCCTTGATAGACACGTACATACGAGAGTTGTCTTCCTGTAGGGTGCATATATATGCGCTTGTTTCTCAAACAGTCACATACATAATATATTAAGTATTGTTGGTTGATATTGGTGTTTGTTGGATGAGTTTTGTTGGTTGTTAAGTCTTCTTGGGTCCCTATTCTGACTGTTAAGTGCCTACAGAGTGATAGGAATCCTTTTTATTGTTGAATTTTTGAGAGAATTTCTTTCTTGTCATCTTTTTTATTGGTTGTCCTTGAATATTGGTTTGAGTAGTAACTTCTTGGTATCCTGCTTGGATTGTGTCTTTTTTCTTGTAGTAGGGCCTACCTATGAGGTTGTTATTCAGTCCTTGCATTTTCTTTTCTTTATATCGAAAAATAAAAAATATTTGCTTACTTGCATTGTTCTTATGGAATTTGCAATTTTGATTAATTTACATTGATTTTGATGCATTTGGAAAGATTGCACTTCATTGAAATTGTAGAGATTGCATTGGAAAATTTTCATTTAGAAGCATACCATCTATTTGAAATTCATGACTAGTACTTAGCAGTGTTTTTATATTTTCTTATTTTTATATGTTGAGTCATAATACCATCAGTTTCATGATCACACCTCTTGAGTAAGAAGAAGCCATTAAAATTAGCATTGATTAATTAAAATTGATTAGAAACGATTTTAGTTTTCAGGGTACACAAACAAGTATAGGACATAGGGCCTTGGAATAGGATTTTGTGAGTAAACTTCTCCACGACTATTAAAATAAACATATGTTTCTAACCAAAGAGTGGTGAAACCCATTGTGTAATTTATGACGTCAGGAGGCTCCGCTCACACTAGAGTTAAGAACGAGGTCACACGAAGTTGGTTGCAAAGATATCCCTCTAATACCTTCCTAGTGTCAGATATATTTCTGGGGTTCTATTTGTATCTGGGGGTCTTTATAGTACCTTTACCTCCATGAGAAGTGGTTCTTTCAATATTTCAGGCTTTTCTACCCTGATCATATGTTGGATCAGACTTGCGACTGCTCACCTGTGCATTTCTTATATCGTGGTGACTCTAGTTGTTTGACATAGGTAGCCACATAGGTTACTTGCATAAGTTATTCTGTAGGTACCTTGAGTCAGATAAGGGTTGGACAACACACAACCTTTATGAAGGATTACCTCTCCAGGGGGATTTGACCGCCTGCGCTATTAAGCCCATGAGGGCCCTTATAACTGATTCTGATACCTCCACTCTATTATTGTGGAGTCTCAGGCCCCTCTTGGGCGAGACATACCAAATTTAGTTTGAGAGGCCCCTTTTAGCCATTATATCATGTTTGTAAGCATTGGCATTTATCTTTATTTAGAAGTGTGCTCTTTGATTATTAGTTGGCTTTAGGATTTTGTATTGCATTGTGATTTTTGACTGCTATGGTTGGTGGAGCCCCTGTGACTCCTTTAGTTAGACCTACCCAACCCATGTTCTCTGCTCAGTTAATGGGGACAAATCATTTTGTATTTCTGAGTGGCACATCGAATCATAGTACTCAGTCAATACCTTCAGCCATTAATCCTTTTTCTTATGGTATGCTAGACATGAATTCATACTTGTCATCCTCTGTTTCGACGTCTCATGTGAATCCTAGTTTTGGGTCTGGGGGAATGATGTATCCTTATTCTCATTTTTCATTTAGTGGGGGTCATATCCATTAACCAACTACTATAGTAGGAGGCTAGAATCCTCCTTCCTCTAGACCTAATCCTAACTTCACTTTTCCAGGAGAAACAACTCAAATGGGTGGTCCTTCTACTTATTATATTCTGTCTATCATTCCTTCTTCCAAGTTGTTAGTTCCTATGAATTATTTTCTCATGGAGATACTCCCTTTGTCCTCGAGTGTTTCATCAAGGGGGAGTTATTTTTATAGTATGGGAAACCCCTTGCACAAATTTCCTTCATTTGGGGGCAACATATATCCTCAAATGAGTAACCCATGTCACGTCGCTTTCTCTTCGTAAGCGACTTCCTCGATGATGATTCCCTTTCAACCCTGTATGAATCAATTTGGAGGAGGATATTATCATACCAGGTAGGGCCATGGTCTATAGTAGAACCCTTCTTGTCTTGAAATCTCTCAAAACAAATCTTTCCCGGGACCATGGTCTCCGATGCCACAACCAACCTCTGCAAGTCATGCTGGGATCATGTCACCAGCCACTACAAGTCATTCTAGGGGAATTGATACTATTGAGAATCCTATATGTATAGGACATAAGACCAAGTTCCTTTGTAGACTTTGTAAAGGATATCATATAACTCATTTGTGCCTTGCTATTGCAGTGGTACAAGAAGTGCGATCATTGTATAGTGACCCTTCGGGTTTTGAGTCGTCTTTGGTTTCCCAACATTTAATCCTTCTTTGGTTGATATAGTGGTCATGCCGATGCAATATTCGGCCAACACCACTTCTGATTTGGGGAGTGATCAATCTCTTGACCATGTTGTCTCACATCTTGTTCAACCAACAGTCATGATGATGCAATATTCAGCCGAGACCACTCCTATTTTTGGGGTGATGCGTCTCTTGACCATGCTGTCTTGCATCTTATTTAACCAATGATTGAATAAGTGGTCATGCCTATGCAATATTCAGTCGATCCCACTCTTCTCTTAGAGAGTGAAAAGTCTAAGGAAGTGACATTGTCGATGCAATATTCAGTCAATCCCACTCTTATTTTTGAGGGTGATGCATCTTTCGACCATGTCCTTAGCATTTCTAGTTATGTACCTTCTGAAAAAGGGAGAATTCCACTCTCTTTGAGTATTCTCCCTCCAAGTCCTAGGATGGTTTCCTTTTATTGGAATGATCTTGTAGAGCCTTAGCTTCCTTCTTCTTCACCCTTCCAGATAATGGGTGAAGGATCCTCTGCAAGTATTTTATCTTCCTTGGCTTGGAAAGCTTTGAGTTATGCCAATCTTGTGTCAGCTACCAATGAGTTATTGGATTTCGACAGAAGTCCTGCATGGGAGCCTTGGTCTCCCCTGTGATATGTTTGTTAGAACATCCTATAGTCTTAGTTAAGCTCTGTTAAAGACTCCTTAAAAATGAAAATATTGTTGAGTGAACTTGTCTCTTTCACAATCGTTAAATGGTTCTGAAAGGACATCTATTTGGTACTATAAGTTTAACCCTTTTCTGGACCAAGTGGACTACTTCCAAAAAAGAAATACTCTAGTCACCATTGGCTAGAAGATTTCTCCTGGGTATTGTTTTATACTTTTTTGGGCCTAGGGGACTAAATCTATGAAAAAGCACATTTTTGAGTTAAGTTATAATTGCATTCCATCATCCTTCTTGCATAATTGAGCCTAATGTCGATTCCCACTTTCTCGTTATAAGCCTCTTGCCTCCGCAATTTTCATCACCATCCAAGTAGTGACTTTCATATATCCTTTGCAGATTGACACCCTGTACCCTTAGAGGAAACATTCCCTTGAGTGTCCATACCTTGCATGCACTTCCTTGCATTGAGAATAGGTACATTCCACTTCTTGGAACTGGTTTCTTACTCATGACACTCATTTCCTCTCATGTATCATAACATTTATTTGCTTATGAAAAACCAAAAAAAAAAAGTGCGGGAAAATAAAAATTATCTCGTATCAGAAACAGTCGTGTCGCCTTTGAACATAGAATTTTTTTTTGAGTCCACTTTCATCCATTTTTTTGGTTTAGCATGACCTTAGAAACCCAAGCTCGTTACTTAGATTTTACTCCTTCGACTGGTTATTCTTCTAGTCCCTATGGAGAGTTTGTTGATGCCTCCTACATCATGAAGTTTTATCATCAAGTCTATGTTTCTTGAGTTATCCATATGTCTCATGATTTTATTCAAAGGAAGTCTATAAGCATGTGTCAGAAATTTCTCAGAACTCTTGACTTTGCATGTCGTTCATACCCTCAGTGTGTCTTAGAGTCACATGAAGTTGTAGTTCTACCATGCACCATGGTCCTACTTTCATTATGGGTAGGTAACCTTGAACCCAACATCCGACATCTCCTTATTGGTCACTGACTTGGGGATTTCCATTGTGTTCAACAGCAAGAAATAAATTTACACATTGGGATTCATGTAGTTCCTTGGATTCCATTAGCCTTATTGGTGGTTTCCTCACCTTTTTTGGAAGTCTTCCTTATTGGCTACTATTTTGAGGCTATTTACATGCATTAATCCAGAAAAAACCATAGATGTAACAACATATATAAATACATAGCATGTGAACGAACAGGTAAATGAATACTTATCTCTTAATTGAGGTCCAGCAACTGCATTCAAACCTCCCATGAACCTCCCAACCGTAGACCATGCTGCTCATCATGCTCAGCAGTGGGCCACCCCTGAGCTGGGACTAAACTCTGCCGGGGAAAGAAATTCTAGGCTTGGCAAGGATAACAAGGAAGTTGCACAAAACAACATGAAGGATATTTATCCTAGGAGCCACTTACGCCCACAACCCACAAACCCTCATTCCCCACAGGCCCGTTCCACCCCAAGAGGGTAGACCTTCACTATTACAAGTCCATCAACCACTACACCTCCCTTACCTTGGGCTTGAGCAATAGGTTGGACCGGAAGTCTCAGAGTATTGTGGCTGCTATGGGACTCCCTCCAGGAGAAATCACTTCCCAACAAACTCTCTCACCTAGGAGAGTTTCTCACATGCCTGACAACCTTCTTCTTCAATTTAAGAAATACAACAACAACATTCAGCTAACACATGGGTGACAGCAGCAACAGAAAACGGGAATGGACATTGAATGTGGCAACATCCAAATGCTAAGACACAACATGGTTCAAGCGAATACAAATGCATCAAGCTTCACAGAAAAACACACAGGACGACGTCCAATAACTGTGGGTTACAATCACGCATGCATTAGTGGGGAGTGTGGCTCTCTTCCAGGGTGTCTAACCTCATGAGATTATAGACGCAATGGTAAAGGATCCATGACAGTCATGAGAATCGGGATACTGGTGAGCATGGTGATCGAACCCTCGAACAAGATGATTTCCCCACCTAAAACTACATGTTCTCAGGTTGACACATGTCTCCCTAGACCACATGAGTTCCACTTAGCACTCGCCCCCCTTCCCCAAGAACTTAGGATGTCAACCTTAGCCTATAGGAAATAATAATATAATAATATTATTCCTTTAGACGTAAACCCTCTAGCTTAGCCCCTATTCCTAGACACTTAGCCCCCTCCCTACCTAGTGGAGCTTAGTCCCCCATAACTCTTTCTTCTTGGAGGGTCTACACGCAGCAATGTAAATTTTTTATTAATGATGTGAGTATTTACATATACAAAAATCAGGCTCATTGGCCTTAGCATCTAGATCACCAGCCTAATAAACACATAAGTTTCTCAACTTATAGCCACTCAGATCACCAGCCTATAAACATAATTACAATTCAGTAGGGGCTCGGCCTTGGGGTGTTACAATCCCCTCCCCTTATTTTTTCATTGTCCTCGGTGCAACTTATTTATACAACAATAAGAAGATTTCGAAAATCTTCAAAAAGATGTGGGTACTCTGCTCGCTTAGCATCTTCATGCTCCCATGTTGCATCCTTGGGATTGTACCAGGTCCACTAAACCTATACAAGATTTGCGACCTAATTCCAAAGTTTCTTTCTCTTCCAATCCAGTATGTGCATAGGATGCACTTGCAAAGCACCTTCTTGTTCCATTTGAATCACATTCCAATCAATCACATGATTAGCAACAGGTATATACTTCTTGAGCAATGATACATGAAATCCATTATGAAAAGTCATGGATGCAGGAAATGAAATCATATAAACTATTGGTCCAATCCTTTCTAGGATTTCAAATGGTCCACAAAATCTAGTTTCCAACTTGGAAAGGCTTCCCAGGAAATTTTGTCAGTTTTCACCTTCAGGAAAACATGGTCACCCAATTTAAACTCTCTGTAGTTTCATCCTTTGTCTGCATAGAATTTCTGTCTCTCTTGGGAATCCTTCAAATTCTTCTTAATATTCAACATTTTCTCTTCCATTTCCTTGAGTAACTCAGGCCCAATCACTGCCCTATCAGCTGGGTTATCCCAGCTGGCTAGGGTGTTGCACTTTCTTCCATAAAGTGCTTCAAACGAGATCATCTTCAGTGATTCCTGATACCCATCGTTGTAGGAAAATTCTACCAAGTGTAGATAATCTTCCCATTTAGATGGTTTTTCCATTATGTACATCCTTATCATATCTTCGATCACTTGGTTTACTCTTTCTGTTTTCCCATCTAACTCAGGATGATAGGTTGTGCTGAAGTTCAGATTTGTTCCAAACCCCTTGAATAACCCCTTCCAAAATTTTGAGGTAAACTTTGGGTCTTTGTCAAACACAATTGTCTTGGGTATGCCATGCAAGAGTGCTACTTCCCTCCTATAAATATCAACAACATTAGCTGCCTTGTGAGTAGTTTTCAATGGGATAAAATGGGCATCTTTAGTAATCTTATCCACCACCGCCATGATGGAATCATGTTGCTTGCTTGTTCTGGGAAATCATCTAATGAAATCCATTGTTACCATTTCCCACTTCCACTCAGGGATGGTTAACGATTGTAGCAAACTAGCTGGGTGTCTATGCTCAACCTTTACCTTTTGAACTTCCAAGCATCTAGATATGTATTCAACAATATCCCTCTTCATGCATGGCCAATAATATTGGCTCTTGACTGTTGAAATTGTTTTATGATATCCTGGGTGTCCTGCATAAGGTACATTGTGCATTTAATTGTTTTATGATATCCTGGGTGTCCTGCATAAGGTACATTGTGCATTTCTTTTAAAATCGCATTCTTCAATTCAAAAGAGTTGGGTACATAAAATTTGTTTATGTACACTAGGATTCCTTCAATTCCTAATTCATAATCCTCAACTTTCTGCTGCATTTTACCTTGCTGTAATCTTGTTACCAATTCCTTATATTGTAAATCAACTTTTGCAGCTTCAGAAATTATGCACTTAAGATCTGTCTGGTACATGTTGATGGTTGTAGAATTCAATTCATGAACTCTCCTACTGAGTGCATCAACAACTGTGTTCTCCTTTCCCTTGATGTGCTTGATATCAAAGTCATATTCACAGAGGAATTCTAGCCATCTGCTTTGTCTAACATTCAAAGTAGGCTGATCAAACAAATACTTCACACCATTATCATCAATCCTTAGTTTGAACATCTTTCCCATGAGGTAGTTCCTCCACTTCTTCAAGGCGTGCACTATGGCTACCAACTCCAAGTCATGAGTGGCATAGAGCCTTTCATGCTTCTTCAACTTCCTTGATTCACAACATACCACAAACCCATTTTGACTGAGGACTCCACCCAATCCTTCTTTACATGCATCTGTGCATACAATGAAG
>CBVK0100704661.1:0-22716 GCA_900067695.1 Picea abies
TGTCTAGGACCATGTGGGCCTCGAGACATGATCTCCTAGTTATCCCTAGATATCGGGGATAACAGTTCCTATTGGTATTTTTCGATAATCTCTTGATATATAGTAGGACATAGGAGGAGCACTAGGCGCACTTGGAGGAGATTCTGAGCATTGTGGAGGAGCAATCATAATATGCCAAGGAATCTAAGTGCAAATTTGGTATGACAAAGATTCTCTACTTGGGGCATGTGGTCAACACATGGGGAATGCAGGTTCACAGAGAAGATACAGGCTATTCTAGATTGGCCAACACCTAAGAACATCACACACTTGCAAGGTTTCCTTGGGATTTGTTGTTACTACAGGCGCTTTGTGTCAGGATTTTCTCAGTTGATCGTCCCTCTTACAGATCTCACGAAGAAAGGGGCTTTTTGTTGGACAGAAGAGGCCCAAAAGACCTTTGATAATATGAAGGAAGTGATGAATTCTTACCCCGTTTCGGCACTTCCTGACGTTACTCAGCCATTTGTGTTAGAGTGTGATGCATCTAGTGTGGGCATAGGAGCGGTTTTGATGCAACAGAAGCATCCTATTGCATACGAGAGCAGGAAGCTCTCCACCACAGAGAGACTTTATGCCGTCTATGACAAGGAAATGCTCACCATTATGCATGCATTGGCGAAATCCAGACAGTACCTGGTAGGTGGGAAGTTTGTGGCCAAGACTGATCACAACAGTCTGAGACATTTCTTGGGGCAAAAGGATCTGAACGAAAGGCAGCAGAAATGGGTTAGTAAAATAAAGGCCTATGACTTCGATATTGAGTACGTCAAAGGAAAGAAGAATGTAGTTGTTGATGCTCTATCTAGGAGACCAGAGATGTTCTCGTTATCAGAGATATCTGCGGATTGGAAATCTGAGCTCTTGGTGGAGTATTCCAAGAGCAAATTTGCTTGTGAGGTGATGGATAGCAGTGTGCAGGATGACAGGTACAAGGTGGTAGATGATATCATCTACTACAAAGACCTTGTATACTTGGTTTCGGAGTCCACATTAAAGGAGAAAATTATGAAAGCCATGCATGGCACACCTTTAGCTGGGCATCCAGGATATTTCAAAACATACAGGCAAATCAGAGAGAGGTTCTCGTAGAATTGCCTCAAAGATGATGTATTGAGACATGTGCGGGAGTGTGTGACTTGTCAGTAGAACAAGTTGAAGCAGACCCACCCTGCAGGATTACTTCAGCCACTGCCCATTCCAGAGCAGAAATGGGAGAGCATATCCATGGACTTTATCACAAGGTTGTCGAAGACATGGGGCAGAGATTGTGTCTATGTGGTGGTCAATACGCTGACCAAGTTTGCTCATTTCTTTGCCATATCCTCAGAGTATAACGTAGCACAGGTAGCAGATTTATTCTTCAGGGAGGTATTCAGGCTTCATGGATTGCCGAAAAGCATTGTTAGTGACAAGGACAATCGATTTTTGAGTGTTTTTTGGCAGGAGTTGTTCAGGCTAGCAGGCACAGAGTTGACTCCCAGTACGAGTTACCACCCACAAACAGATGGCCAAACAGAGATAGTGAACAAATGGCTAGAGGGTTATTTGCGTAACTACGTGAACAAGCATCAGAAGGCATGGTTTAAGTGGTTACACTTGGGCGAGCATTGTTATAACACCACTTATCATATTTCCATTGGAATGTCACCATTTAGAGCATTATATGGATATGATGCTCCATCCTTTGTAGGCTTGGCGTTTGGGGATAGCAGGGCTCCCAAGGCCAAAGATTGTATTCAAAAGAGCCAAGACATTCTTAAGGCTCTTAAAGATAACTTGCAGACTGCCCAGAACCAGCACAAGATACACGCAGATAGGCATAGGGTCGAGCGCACCTTCGAGTTAGGGGACTTGGTGTTTCTTAGGTTGTAGCCATATAGACAATCTTCTCTGAAGAAGAGTGGTGCAAAGAAACTTAAGCCACGGTTTTACAGGCCTTACAGGTTGATCATGAGAGTTGGTGAAGTGGCTTATGAGCTGGAGCTGCCAAAAGGGAGTAAGATCCATAACGTGTTTCTTGTCTCGTGTCTTAAAAAGGCATTGGGACAACACATCACTACTTCGGCAAAACTGTCTCCATTGGATGAGCAGGGGCAACTAGTACTAGTTCCTGAGGAAGTATTGGAGGTTCGGGAAAGGAAGCTTTGGAATAGGATAATCAAAAAAGATCTAATCATATGGAGAGAGTTGCCTGCAAAAGATGCCACTTTGGAGAGTGAACAAATTTTGCAACACCTAAATCTGCAATTGCTTGGGGACAAGCAATCTCGGGAAGGGAGGATTGTCATGACCCCCTCCGAGTGATCATGGGACATGGACGAAGTAGCCTAAGTGATTCCCATAGGCTATAGTCGTTAAAAAAGGGAATTAATTAATTATTTAATGTCCTAAGGGGAAAAGTGCCTAACAAAAATGACATCAGATAATTAAAAGGGCAAACAACGCCAAACGTGACTTAGGAGGAATATGAAAGGTCACTTAAATTGATTAAAAGGTTAAAAGGTTGCAAAAGATTAACGAATGAATAAAAAGGAAAAAAGGGGGCGCCCTCTCTCATTTCTTGCATTGGACATTTTCTAATTTCTCATTGAGAGAGCTCATTGTGGTTTTGGAACTCTTTGGACGAAAACCCTAGGAGGATTTTTAGAGGTTGGCTTCGGTGGTGAAACAAATCCACCATAGTTAGTCATTTGGAGAAGAGATCGTCTAGATTTCTTCCTCGTGCTCGATTATTAGCAAAGTTTCTTTGAAGTTGTGGTTATTCCCCATTATGGTCGAGTTTTCTTGAAGGCAATGTTATCACACAATCTATACTTGCCCAAAGCCCGAAGGCAAGTAGGCTTAGATTGGCGTAACACGGAGGTAGCCCTGTCACTGTCACCCCAACAGGATACCTCTTTCTATTTAGTAGGAGAAAATACTCACTCCAAGGGAGACGTCCTAGGACCTACTTGGTTAGTGAAGGGAAATAAGACAAGGTAAAAACCAACCCCTCTCTCTAGGTCACTCAAAGGAAAGAAGTCACTTGGTTAAGTTTAAAAAGGTCAAGGGAAGTTAATGTGAATGGTACCTTGCCTTTACCAATGAAACATCAAATGTTAATAATAACCAATGATTTCAATGCTCTCAATCAATGACTTCAATAAAAAAAAGATGCTACTAAAGCAATTATATGTATAAACAAAGATAAATGTACAACAGTAGCAATGTATCCGAAAATTGCAAGTTATGATGACAACAATGAGATATAAAGATTTTACAAATGATAGTACTTTTGTCACTTACAACTTCAAGATTAACATGAGTCAATTAATGACTTTAAAGGTTGTCTATACACTTGTAACAACAACAAATTGATAGTGATGACAGCAGTAACACACTTCTTCCACTCAAATCTGTGAGATCTGGAAGAGCATCTTCCCTCATAAAGTAAAACATCAGCCATGGGCTATCTGAACTATTCTTCCCAAAAATAGAAGAATAATTGTCCCTGATTTCTGAGCCTGGACCATTCACCTAACTAGGCTATTCCTCCGACATTAATCATAGTGCAACCTAGAGAGAGAGAGAGTCTTCCCTACGGAATGCATGTCCCTAATTGTTGAACCTGGACCATTCACCTAACTGGGCCATTCCTCCGACACTAATCACAATGCAACCTGGAGAGAATGAGTCTGCCCTAGGGAATGATTGTCCTGCACCAACCTCCAAAACGGACCATTCTTTGAAATTGCTCACAACTATGAACTTCGAAAGAATGACCACCCGGCGAGGCGGAACTGCCAAGAAGAATGATTGTCCTAGACCATTCCCCCACACTGGCCACAAGGGGAATCGTTGTCTATGGTACATCAGTAATCTATCGGACCATTTTCATTATGAAAATGACTGTCCGATCTAGACCATTTTCCGAACTGGAAAATGACTGTCCATCAAAAATCTCGAACCATTTTCCATATTGGAAAGGAACTACCCAACCTGGAAGAACCATTTCAATATACTTCCTCTGTCATAAGAAGTTTTCACCACGTTTTTGTTGTACATGAGAGGCTTTTCACCAAGTTTGCTTGAATCCATACAAGGTCTTCTTCCATCTACATACAAGGGTCTCTTTTCGGTATACCTCAAAACCTTGAGGTTGCTCTACATACGCTTCTTATTCAATTACTCTGTTGAGAAGAACAGTGTTTACATTCATCTTATGTAAACTCCAACCCATGGATACTGCAGGAGAAATAATGGCTCAGGTAGAGGTATATCTGGTTACTAGAACAAGTTGTCATCATAGTCTTCTCCCTCCTACTGGGAGAACCCTCTATCCTTGAGTCTCGCCTTGTATCTATCAATGCTTAAGTCTTTTTCACAATACATTGTTCTTCATCACAACTTCCTACCATTCCTTCTACTTGACTGCTTCTAGTGGGTTCAAACTGATTCAATTGGTTGTTCTGACATTTCTTTCTTTCTTGGAATCTTCATGTTCTTCCTCATGTTTCTCTTCAATGTTGGAGTCCATGGAATCTTCTATAGATTACATGCCCTTCTTTCCTAAAGGCTCCAACCTTCTGCCATAGGAACATAAATGTAGATGGACAACCAAGGATATTAAAGGCTTCTTTTCGAAGAAGACTTCTTCTAGAGTCAAATTGAACGCATGTTGCTTATCATGGCTGCTACTTTCAATGAAGAAGATGGATAGATACTTCATAGTCTTTACGGATTCTTCTTCAATGGATCATATCGTTGGGGACTAGCTCCCTCCTAATCACGGCTTCATCCCTGAATGAGCAATATGCATGCTCTTCTTTTGGAATTTTGTGATCAACTCCCTCCATCTGAGAGAGTCCATGCTTCTGTCTATTGCATCTCTCTTTGCTTTCTACAAAGTGTCACAAGCTTGTTTTGGTTTCCTTTTGATTTATGATTTCCTTCAAGTTTGACTCCTCTAAGTCTCTTTAAGTTTATTTCTATCTGTTCTGATTGCTGCCCATCTGGCAGTTGTGTCATCCTCTTTAAGTTTATTTCTATCTGTTCTGATTGTTGCCCATCTGGCAGTTGTGTCATCCTCATAAACTTCTTCTATGACAGCTTCCGCAAGGATTGTTCATCAAACATATTTCACAAGGATACCTGCCCGAAACAAGAACAAACAAGAAATATCTATCTAGAGGAGATGTTAGTTCAACTTGCAAACAAGTACAATAAGCATCTATATCAATAGTATTCATATGTAGTCGAGTATCCATTGCACCTAGCAATAATAGAATCTTTCAAAGACTGCTTTCACAATTTGTAATGTAGCAACTATCACTCTTGATATACACAAATTTGAAGCTTAACAATTTAATCAAACCTGGTACCTGAAGCCTCAACTGCTATGGAGGGTGTGCTTGTTCTTCTGAATGCATCAAATCCAAGATTACAGCTTGGACAAGATCTCTAGTACTTTCCATGCAAACACACTCATGTTTTGCTAGATGATATGACTTAGATAGCATATACAAGTGCATACCTTTGAAACCTTATAACATCATCCAGCTTGTCTTCCGATCTAACACTAGATACCATCTTGACAAGAAGAGATTAGAAACTCAATCAAAAGATTCAATGATTAGAACAAGATAGAAACTCTAAAATTTCAACTTTGACCATAAAATCAATTTGACCAAAAGTCAACCTTTGACTTTGACCAAAGATTCAAACCTAACGTTTTTTTCTAGCTGAGAGTACCAAGAGGTGCGCTAGGCTAGGGTGCACTAGGATCCAAGGAATTAGGTCAAATGCTTCATCATAAGTGCCCGATCACAAAGGTTAGGGTTTGTTGCAGCTACATAATCAAAAAACCTAGTTGCAACTGTAACTGGTGCTATAACGAGTTTAACAAATAACTTCCCAATCTATCTTCCAATGGTTAGACTGTTTGAAGATAGTGTGGGCCCATAACTTGTTAGAAATAAAGAGATGTGCTCATTTTTCCGTGCTCGTTTTTCCATAGACAATATAGCAATATTGTCACCCAACCATAGGCACAAAGGCCACCCTCGAGCACCTTAACCTTGACGAACAGAATAATTCTGAAAGCAGACCAATAGCCAATCAAGGTAGCGCACCTTTCTCCAAGGCTAGCGCACCAAGAAAGAATAACCAAAGACCAAGAGAAAGTCCAAACCATAACCAAGAGAAAGTCCACCCAAAAGCCAAAATCCCAGTTGCAGCAGCTGCAACTACACTCCCTCTCCAAACTTGTGCACCACTAGTCTTATGTAGTTGTGAGTGAGTGAGTGTCAAATGAGCTCTAGCGCCCTCTATTTATACTGCTCTATCTCATTTGACTGGGCTGACTTCTCTTTCTTGAGGCTAATAACTCAATATTAAATATTCTCTTGAGTCGACTTGTCTTCTAGGGTTATTATCCAATAATTTAGGGTTTCTCTTGCTTCCCGAAATATTCTAATCTTGTCAAAGGTTACAAGTGGAGGTTAACACCCCCCGCTGCTACCATAATATCAACACTTCCTTGGGCGAAGAGATATTTGCCTCAATTCCTATAGACATATGATAAGCTTCTTGGATCGTTCTCGGTTCCTTTTAATTGAGGAGGAATCCTAGTTGTGTTAAAAGTGCATTGGTATAGAGATAAACGAGATACTTGTCCTTAGGACGATGACTTCTAGGAATTTGTTGTAACAAATTCTCGAACCTGGAATGGAACTCCTTGACAATCTCGATCTTGGTTTGTTTCACGTATTCAAGTCTTTTCATCAACATGTGGATATCTTCTATTTTAATATTCCATTTCTCGAGAAAGGTTTCTTCTAATTGGTCCATAGATGTGATGTTGGCATCAGGGAGACTATCATACCATTTCTTGGCATCGCCATGAAGAGTGGCAGAGAAAAGTTTCATCGCTAAATCTTTGGCATCATCACTCATAGGGTGGAGTTGAAAGAAGGCCCAAAAATTATCCATATGATCTTCGGCTCTAACCCCATCGTTACCAGTGAATCTAGGGAGCCATTTTTCATACCTTGGAGGCATTTGTCAAGGGTAACCCCGAATTTCACTCATATCCAAGGGTTTAAAATTACCTGGGTCCCAATGAGAAGCCATGGTTGGCTTTATCATTAGTGGAGTCGCCAGATAATCCTTCTAGGGATTATCAAAGGGAAAAGAGGGAATCACCCTTAGTGGAGTTGCCAGGTAAGCTTTGAAAAGTGAAATCAGGGAAAACTAAAGGTAGCAGCCTCTCCAATCAAGCTAGCATGGGTCATAATCGAGCATTGGAGCAAGTATGGTGGACATTGGGTTAAAGGGAGGTAGTCGTTGGAGTTTATATGGATAAATCCAACAAATCGGCTCTCACTTACTTAAATCGACTCCAACCATTTAATCCACCCCTCTACTAGCCATCACACCAAAAGGAGCCACCGTTTCTCATTTGATCATTGGATTTTCGGTCCAAATGGCAAGTGCATGGGTCAACAAAAGGAACGTTGGCACCTTATCCCAAGCAACTCGTCCCTTTTCTTATAGTCATGGAGATTTTTTCTAATTAAATTGACCCATCCAAAAGTCAGCCGCATATTTATAAGGAAGTCGCCACTTTCTTTGCTATCCGTGGGGTCAAAATCGTGGATTCGAGAGCCTTTTGCTAGTCATTGGCACACTCCAAACAATTCGGTCCTCTCCTAGCCATGAGCATTAAACTTTGCGAAAGAAACGTTGGACACTTCAAGTAAATCGTTGCATAAATAAGTTAAATCNNTGCCCAATTGATGTAATACAGCCCTCTCCAATTAGTTGTTGAAGCATTCAATTGAAGTCGTTATGTCAAAGGGAGTGGGTGTTGGGCCATTCAAAGTAAAATTCAAGCTAGTTGTTGCGCCTCCAAGCTAAATTGAACCCCCTTGTGGGTGGTTTTTATTAAAAAATTGTTTTTATTGTAAAAAGACTTAGTCTTCGGGTTGTGGATGACAAATCAACAAATATTATTTTGGGAGAGTGGTTAAATTAGCTGTTACAAAGCGAGTTTATATAAGGCTAGACCCCCCCTCCCAAATTATTGTTGTTGAACTGTGAGATCATAATGCCATGATAAAGAACCTTTTCAAGTGCAAAATTTTTGGGTTGATTATCCTGTGTTTTTTCTTTTTGGCTCGTTTTAATTGATCTTCGTAGAATAGACATAGGTATTTTCGGATTACTGTAAGACGATTGGATTGATCCATTGAGAGGCTACATACTCACGTGGAAGGAGAGGTCAAGGCACTAGACTTCATCACATCCTTTTGTTGGTGTTGGGTGCCAATCAAACCCAAGTGTTGTACAGATCCTTATCGAGGATCCCTTCAGCAAGTGTAGGATTCTACTCGGTACCATAGTTAACCCAATGGTTGGAGACCATCTCCATTGAGGGAGCTTTCCTGGGAGAATTCAGAAGCTTGTACCATTGTTCTAGACTGGATTGGGTGAGATAGTCTCTACGACTCCAAACCCATTCTCTAGTCCCAAAATTTGTAGCCAACAAAGAAAGGGTTGTGATTGCAATCCGACACTCAAGAAGGTAATTGTAAGGCCAAGGTAAGCCTCACTACGTCAACTATTAAACTTCAAACTTAACCAATCTCTTTTATTTTCTGTTCATAAAAATAAAAAATACAAAAAACTATTTTACCTGGCTTGCACTCAAAGTTTTCATCTTACAAGCTAGCTAATCCTCGATATTTAAAACTCTAGATCTATCTTCATCCAAGGAATTTATTTGCCCTTTATTTTCTGTGTTAAAATCATATTTCACGAGGGTATTGTAAAGTGTTTTATAGATCTACAATTTATTACAGTAAATCTATCCACGGATCTGACAAGAAACCTCACTAAAAGGTTTGAACAAGTAAGCACATTCCATTTTGTAACCCTTTGTTTTTATTCTAGATCTGATTTAATAGCTTATTATCAATTTTCTGGGGTAAAAATAGACGTTTTCCGGCCCTTATAAGTCATATTTTACTGCTGGAATAAATTTATGGGTTTTGACCCTAGGGGGATTTGAACCCCACTTGATGCAAGTAGTTTCCAGATTGTTGGAAACTCCATTTTACTTGTTGATCTGAAGTTTGTAGGCTATTTTATTTGTTGCTAACTTGTTTCCCATGCTTTCCCACACACAAATCTATCGATCTTGTGCTTTTCCACACTTGTGGGTGGACTGAAAGGGCCATTTTGCTTGTTGTTTTCTGAGTTTTAGCACATATGGCAGATCTGAAAGTACAGGACAGAGAGATACTTGTCAACTTACAGCTACTTATCACGAGGTAAACCAAGGAAATCATCTCTCATTCGGTAAAGGCATCTATCACTCATCTTTTGGTGTTATAATAGCTTACTATTTAGAGGATTGAGTGATTTTAGTTTGTTGGTCTTCGTTTTTCTGCAGTTTAATTTATCATTTCAGATCAGTAAAATCAAGAATTAAATCCTACCTTCACCTTAAACATCAATACTAGGCACCGGTCTACTTATCTTGGGTGAAGATTTGTTTTCTGTGTTCGGATCAAAGAAGCCTCCCATAGCTTTTAGTAGGAGTTGGCTTAAAGAGTGGGGATTTGTGTCGAGGTGACAGTGGGCACTTAATGTGTGTGAACCTCTAGCACCTAGAGAGGACCTTGATGAGACCACTAAATCGGTCGATAACAAATCTCGTATTGTACAAGTAGCTAATAGGTTCCTTGATGTATTTGGTCAACACCAAGCCAGATATATGTTTTGTATTAAACACCTTGAGTCAGTTCATGGTGGAGCCAAGGCAAGAGCATTAGGTAGTAACAAAACATGTGCTCGGTATTTCAAGGATACAATGGAGTATAGTCTAAGATATCTTGGAGATGGTGAAGTGAAGATGTGAAGGTATCAAGACTCAAATTGGGTAGGCAGTGCAGTAGACAAGTAGAGCTCCTTAGGGCGTTGCTTTTGCTTGGGATCAGCGATAATATCCTAGTTTGGAAAGAAGCAGACTTTCATAGCGCTTAGTTCAACAGAAGCAGAGTACATTGCAGCCAATACTGCTAGTTGTGAGGCCATCAGGCTTGTAAGTTACTTGCAGCATTGTTTGATTAGGAGTTGGAACCCACAATCATTTACAGTGATAATCAAAGTTGTATCAAACTTTCTAAGAATCCAGTGTTTCATGACAGGTCCAAGCACATAAAGATCAAATATCACTTCATAAAATACAAAGTTCAGAAGAGAGCAGTGAAGCTCCAGTATATTCCCACAGATCAACCGGTAGCTACTATTCTGACCAAGCCCTTGGCAAAAGGGAAGTTTGAAGCATTCAAAGATAGACTTGGATTGGTGCAAAATTCCTTCCTCGCTAAGAGGGAGTGTTGAGAAATATAGCTCAAACAGGAACTTCTACATAGGTTCAGTGTGAACGTGCTAGAAGTAGTTCGAGTTATTTTCGAAAATAAATTCTAATTGTAATTCGCTTTAGTAAAAAAAGTGAAAAGCCTTATTTTTAGTTGTTAAGTCTAATAAAGTGTTTTCATGCATTTACGACTTAGACTGGGATTAACCTCAAAAATAGATCAGGTTTTTGGTAGATTAGGGTTTCAACTAAAAGTATAAAGACAGGTCAAGATAGAGAGTTTAGACACAGCACAACAGTTGAGCAGGTTGAGCAACCACGAGAGAAAGAGAGCAAGGATTCAAGAGAGAGGCAAATCCAGACAGCAGGTAGAGGTCGTGTAGTACAGATCCATACAAACGTACAAATCTGTACAATCGTATGGAACAGTTCGACACAGACCGTATAAACAGAGATGTTCAGTCAGTACAGTCGTACAACTCAATTCACGGTGATTTGTTGACAGTGCAGCTATTGATTTTTAGCAGAATGTGGAGGTTTCCTTATAAGTTTTTTCAAAGGAATGAAAAGCTGATTTGAAGGAGAAATTACATGTGTATGTGTGAAACTTGTTTATGCTTCTACTGTTTAATTTTTAGCTATTGTGTGATTGATGCTATGGTCTGAAATTTAATTTCTGCACTAATTAAATTCAGTAATTTATTATTTAATTGAGATCATAAGGACAACAATGATCTAGGCTTGGAATTTTACATATTAAATGCCAACGAGTAAAATCAACAAAGTGTTAAGCTATCTAGAGAATGGGAGCACCAAGGGTTTTCTACGCCGCTCCATAGCTAGCTTGCTTAGTTGCCATCAATCTATGCACCCTTGTCTCTAGTTTTAGATCTATGTTTCCTTCTTGTAACGACGTCAATTCAAATGCAATCCATGTCCCATCTTTTTGCTACAGAGCGAAACACTACTCCCCCCTAAGTTTCTAATTTCTCAATGATAACCCCTTTGTAGGCATGCTATCCCTTCGTGCAAGCCAATGTCATCAAAGACCAGACCAATGACCGAACTAGTGGACCCCAAAAACTGGAACCGTACTATAACCCATAAAAAAACAAAAACAAAACCAGTCGAACAAAAAATACATAAAATATTCAAATTTTCAAAAAAAAAATATCCATGTACATCCATGCATTCAAATCCAAACCATTAGACAATAGACACAAATAGGCAAAGTTCTCATGTATATAGAAAGGGTGAATTTAAGAAAATAACACAGAGTACAATCCATATCTGAACCAAAATACATAAACAAAGATAGGAGAGAGGTTTAGAATTAGGCTTAGGATTGTAGATTTTTTTTCATTTTTCTGTGATTTTGGTGGACCCGCACACCCCTATAGGAAACCCCTAGTTTTGATTGTAAAGAAGGAACCAGCTAGTTCGGTGATTGAACCATCCAAAACTAGTGATTCTCGGTTTGAGGGGAACCCCCAGAACTGATACGTCCGATCGATTATCTAGTTACAGCCCAATCCTATTAACATTGGTGCAAGCCTCCTACCTTGGCTTCAACCTTGATCATTGGCAAGCCTCCTACCTTGGCTTCAAGATCATTGGCAAGCCTCTTGTGAGGCCAAGGATGCTTGCTTCAAGCTCCATTGTGGATGGAAACACTACTAAGGTTGTAACCTAATCTAGTGGCTTAGAAAGCAAAACCATCGCGACACCTTCCTTGGCTACTAACAAGATTTCAGCAAAGAATTTTCTCCTCAAGATTCGAAGATCCCCTCTTCTCCATCTAGTGACTCTTCCAAGGTGATTAGTGCAATTATTTAGCCTTCCCATGCCTAAGCAATCAAATATTTTTCCAATTGCAAATCCCTATCCCCCTCTTGATATCAAGATTGACCTTTCTCGCACTCAACTAAGAGAGCTGAGAGGGGATTGATCTATAAGTTTAAAAACTACTAGCCCTCCTAGTGAGGGTTCCTAAAGTGGGCTAAGCACTATTGGGAGTCCTTGATTTCCAATATTGTTTTCTACAATTTTCCTGCAAGAGGTTTCTTCGTTCACACTTTTCAAAATGCAACAGAAAAAATTGCAGTCCTTCAAGGATCTTGGTTTTGGGGGAGCTCATTACTCTGTATGAGATTATGAAACCCAATCTTTAATTTAGCCCAGTTCTTCAAGGATCTTGATTTGGGGGGTGCTCATTACTCTACATGAAATTATGAAACCCAATCTTTAATCTAGCCACTCAATGCTTCAAGTTGCTCCCAATCTGGTCAAGCTTTCTTAACCTTCTTATTTTTTGTAGAAAGATGAGGTGTTTGAAAATATTTGAAACCATCTAGGTTGTTTCCTATCCAGTGGTCCACTTTCAGGAAAGGCAGTTGTTTCATGTCCTTGCATTTGAGTGGAGATGGATGTGATTCATGTCCTATCATTTGCATGGAGATGGATGTCAGTAAATGCCCCCTAGTAAAATGATGTAAACATTGGATAATTTTAGCTAAACCTTAGTTCTTAACTATGAAAACTTAGATTTTTGTTGTGAACTTTGAAGCAACGAAAAAGAAAGATAAACAGAATTATACAGATAAGACTCCACAAAAGATGATTAAAATGATTAAAACACTTTTCTGAAGCTGATCAAGAAAGCAAACGGAAAAAAACAACAAATAAAATCAATGTTATAAGGAGTTATGCAAGTAGAAAGTTGAAACTAAGTATTTTCTCAAAGCAGAAACAGTTTATCAACCTGTCAAGTAAGGATAGTAGCCACTTTTCTGAAGCTGATTAGGAAAGCAAACGGAAAACAACCAATAAAATCAATGTTATAAGGAGTTATGCAAGTAGAAAGTTGAAACTAGGTATTTTCTCAAAGCAGAAACAGTTTATCAACCTGTCATGTAAGGATAGTAGCCTAGCGGGTGTGGCCAAATACTGTAATCTTTAAAATACTACCATGGATCCACTTTAACCCCGGATCTATTGAACACCTAGAGGGATCCCTCTTGGTGCATAAAAGATCTGGGGTTAAGATGGACCTATGCTCATTTAGTTTTTATGGCTCGGCCCTCTTTTTTTTACATTAGACATTGGACATCTATATTTTCCCATATTATTTTATTAGCATTACATGCATACATATGTATGTCTCTCCCACCCTGGGCTATAAGAGTGTACATATCTATGTACACAGAGTTTAAAAGCACCTCGCATGGCATGAGTTTCAAATGGATGAGGCAAGGTGCAAGTCTTGGGTGATTTTGACCTGACACCTGAGCCTGAGTAATTCTGTTTTGTGGTGCATCTCTTCGGTGTAAAAGACAGCTGTACAAACCCTAATTGCATTCATCCAAAAACTTCAAACGCCCTTCAAAACCTAATACCGCAAAGCTGTGGAAACCCTAACTTTAATGCATATGCAATCCAGAACTTGCAAGACCTAAGTTCAGCAAAAACTACGCTTATATTATCAAAAATTTTGACGTCCATTGCAAGTGAATTGACACATAAATGTGATATGAATTAAAGCTCAAAAACACAAGAAAGCCGTGGAAACGCTAACTTCAATGCATTTGCAATCAAGAACTTGCAATGGCCATCAAAACCAAAGTCCGGCAAGTTTATCTATACCATATCAAAGATCTCTACTCCATTGCAGCGAATTAACACATAATTCTGACGTGAATGACAGCAGGTAGAAGCCTACCTTTCGTCAAGGGACATGACAGGGGGGCCTTTGTTGGCTATTATCTCGTCGTCGCTAACGACGCCGACGACCAATTCGTCTCCGAGGGCACGAGCCTGCCTGAGAGCATTGCAGTGGCCGTAATGCATCATGTCGAAGCAGCCATCCATGTACACTCTCACGGGCTTCTTCTTGCTCTTGCGCTTGGAGAACGGGAGGAATGATGGTAGAGAATCGGGGGCTAAAATCAGCCCCAGCACGGCTGCCGAGACAAGTATTCCCCCAAACACTCGAGGGGCTGTCCATCCTGCTGGTAAATAATCGTTGGCCTTGTTCTCAGCACCTCCTGTAGAGCCCATGGCGTATTCTTTTTCTTCTTCTTGCTATGAGACCTTAGTGTGCAGAGAGGATCGGGTCTCTGCAATCTGGAGTTTCACATTCTATAAACTGAAGATCATCGAACATGGGAAATTGAGAGCAAAACACCATGGTCGTTATTGCCAGAAAATCAGTTGTTTATGAGCGTCTTTGAGAAATGTAGTCGGTACTTCTAGAACGCCTTCTTCCGATGAATGTACTCGTGATGTTCGCGAATATTTCGCGCTCAATTTGAGAATTCTACAAGACAAATTAAGAATTCTAAGAGAATATGAATTTATTTTTTTCCAGGTTCGATTCTGTGGAATTTTTTCAGAGGAATTTCCATTAGAGTTTATAGAGTGGATCCTAGTCAGTATTTTACATTATACAAATTTGTCGTAAATGTAACATAATGAAATTACGGTGTTACAGGTTTTTTATTTTGAAAGTTTTCTATTTTGAATTTTACAAAGTATTAAATTTTGTAGTAAATGTAAGATAATGAAATTTTGATGTAAGAGGTTTTTTTATTTTGAGAGTTTTCTATTTTGAATTTTTCAAATATCGAATTTCCATTTGTATATATTGTGTTTAATGGTTGTTGTTATTATGAATTTATGAACTTCTATATTTTTATATATTGTTTAGGTTGTTTATAAAGTTATTAGTGTTTAATGGTTGGTGTTCTTATGAATTTCTATATTTTATATATTGTTTAGGTTGTTTATATTAAATTAATGTATATATTGTTTATATTTTGTTGATTGTATAAGAGGAAACTTTTTATGTTATTATGAGTTTGGTTGTATTTTTATGTGTTGTTTATGGTATCGACGCGATCCTAATATATAGGTATATTGAAAGTCAGTATGCATGATATTGTTTTTCCTCCCTCTTACAATAAATCCACTAAAAGTAATGATTGTTGCATTTAGAAAGAAGGAATTTTGTGAATGATTTTTCTTATTTATTACTATGTGATCAAATTTTCATGTCTACTTGTTTTGAGTGAACACTTCAATCATCGTCAAAAGGCAACATGATATCCAAAAGTATAACATCAAGGTGACAAGAGGCAATAAGATATCAAAAATTGTGCGAAGAAAAACATTACATTATAACTAGCTTACAAGTTTCTTCGAAAATATGTTCTTATTTGACCACTTTAAATAGTCATTGGCACCTGGAAGGAGTACTTTGTGCTCCACCAATGAGGTCATATCAAAATCATTTTCTATGCAATCTATGGCACCCTCTATGTCCCACAATTACCATTATTCAAAGTTGGTTCAACACGTGTTGTTCCATCGTCAACAAGGAGACACATGGTGGTGTCACCTTACTGGTGTTTGTTTGTTTGAGTGACTTGAGGGATGTAGGAGGAAAGGTAAACAAATGTTGAAATGAAAAAGAAGAAGAAAAAGTGGTTAATTATGTTGAAAAACCATAACTTTTGTTTTCTCCATGTGAAGTCTAATGTTACTAATTCCATCTTCAAATATCGTGAATGGGCCATTTTAATTTTTATTTAACTCAACACAACTAAAGTTTGTTGTTCTTATGAACCTCTATACACCATTTAGGTTGCTTATATCAAGTCGGGGTATATATTGCTTATAGTTTGTTGATTGTACATAAGGGAAACCTTCCATGCTACTGTGAGTTTGGTTGTACTCCTCTATGTTGTGTATGGTGTTGACACGATCCTAACATACATTTTGACAGTGGCATATTGAAGGCCATTATGCATAGAATATAAACATTGTCTTTCCTTCCTCTTACAATAAATCCACTAACAGTAATGATTGTTGCATTTGGAAAGAAGGAACAGTGTGCATGATTTTTCTTGTTTATCACTGTGTGATCAAATTTCCATGCCTAGGTGTTTTGATTGAACACTTCAATCACTGTTAAAAGGCAATAAGATGTCCAAAGTATACAATCAAAGTGATGAAAGGCAATAAGATATCCAAAATTATGTGAGGAAAAACATTGTATTGTGAAGAATCTACAAGTTTGTTTAAAAATAGATTTCAACACGTTAAGTAATCATTAGCACATGAGAGGATTACTTTGTGCTCCACCAGCAAGGTTTCATCAAAGGCATTTTTTTAGACACACTATGGCACCCGCTATGTGCCACAATTACCATTATTCAAAATTCCAATGGTTTTTAACTACTTTAAATGGTCCAACATGTGTAGTTGCATCATCATAAAGGAGATATATGGTGGTGCCACCTTACTAGTGTTTGTTTATTTGAGTGGCTCAAGAAATGTAGGAGGAAAAGTAAAGAAATGTTGAAATGCATAAGAAAAAATGGTTAACTATGTTGAAACATCGAAATTTTAGTTTTCTCCATGTGAAGTCTAATGGCACTAATTCTATCTTCAAATATTGTGAATGGGCCATTTTAATTGTTATTTAATTGGATGAAAGTGTAATTTAAATTAAAATAAATATGAAAAATTACTTACAACTCAAAATGATAAAAATGATAAAGGAGGAATGTTAGTGGACTTTCTAAAGGTTAGCTTCCAAGTTAATCTTTTATCATCGAGTTTTTCTAGTTGATTTTTTGTCGTCAATTTTGATTATTGACTTTTCGAATATGTTGTTGTCGACAATTTTTCCAAGACAATTTTTTATTGACAAATTTTCCAAGTTGGTTTTCATATCACCTAATATTCTCATGTTAATTTTTCATCATCATATTCCTAAGTCAAATTTTCTTCCCTTGATTATTGGAGATAATCATTTGTATCTACAAGCCAGCGAGCAAGCAAACTCAGGTAGGTAAGATCTAGTCTATAAGAGTGAAACTAACTATACAAGTTCCCTCTCCCTCAACTCTAATAGAGGTCAAACAAAATGGCAATCCCCCTATCTCCAATTCTTTTTAACATCCCACCTTCATAACTTGTTGGGACGCTTTTCCTTACTCATTCTACTCATAAAGAAAGAGTTTATTCAACACATTTTCTTATACTAAATTATGTTTAAATTTAATCCTAGAAAAACAACTTAAATTTGAAAGAGAAATTTAATTTACGATTTTTTTATATTATAATAAGTTTAATAAAATTGTGATATAGTATTGTATTTTAAAATTCTATTAAGTTATAAGTAGTTATTCAATAAATATTAATAAAATTATCTTATTTAATTATTTAAAAAAAAAATGAACTCAACATCCAATCTATTATTAGTCATGTGAACTAAACAAATAAATCATTAACTAATTTTAACTTTTATTAACTTAAAATAAAAAATAAAAAACACAATTTCTTGCTTACGTGTGAATTTGACAACCAGTATGGCACTAAGTTATATAAACCAAACAAATGGTTTTTAACCTTCCTTTATATAATTAGAGAAACAATACACAAGTTGAAAACAAAAAAAAATAATAATACACTCGATAATAATAATTAAATGTTGGAAGGATAGAATACTAGAACTAACTCATACCTTCTCAGAAATAAGATTCTCACACATTTACAGGGAGCTAAATTTGGATGTTGATATTCTGTCCAAAAAGTCTTTCCTGGAGCATCCCGGCATCTTAACTTATCATCTCGGGGCAGATGGTCTTGAGGGAACTACTCATAGTATTACTATATTCTAGCTTTTTTTGTTGTTCATTTGTTATTTGATGCTCACCCTTCATTGAACTGTTCGTAGCCATATTTATGCACAGTTGGAACATACTCCATCTTGATTTGGACTCTCCATTTGTAACTTTAATAAGCATGGTAAATTCATGGATTGGACACTATTTTGTATCTTACTTGGATAAACTCCAATTTTAATACAAAGAGAAAATTTTCATTTAGGACAAAAAAAAAAAAGAGTGTATTCACTACTATATGCTATTTGTATTTTTTTTAAATGGTCCCAGACAAAAAAAAAAACAACTTTACATTTTTTAAATTATATATCACATTGATTATTTAAATATAATTTATTATTTTTCATTTTAAAAATTTGATAATAGTAGTGGTGGAAAGCTTTTTTACATATTCCATCGAGGAAGACTAAAATTATGTACAATTTCTTTGCCCAACCATAGAGTTGAATCTCAAGCTCATCCCCATGTCGAGAAACTTTTTTTCTAAAAGCAATCTATCACACTTATTGAATCATGTGGAAACGGGAAAACCAAAAGTACCACGAACATTATTATAAGAAGCCACACACATGTAAATAGCTAAAACATGTGGGCCCACTCCAAAGTCCAACTAAGTCAAGTTGCATCCATAGAGAATGAAGGAAATACAAAACAAGTAGATAGCAATGTTATATTCAGCCACATTACCAAGTAGGTGCGTGGAATCCAAGTTATACACATTACCAAAAGTTCAACCTTAACTTGGGTGGAGGAACCCTAAGCCATGTGATGCAATGGTATCTTTGCCATTTTGAATATAACCCTTAGAAGAAGATCTTTTGAATAAAAACTATATATGGAAGGATGTGAAGCCATAACTAAGGGATGCATTTAGCTAATTATGGCAAGCATCGGTGAAGTGTGGTGTGCATTTTGCACCATCTTGTGGCATGCATTTCCTTCAATATAGTACACATTTGTTTATTTGAATGAAGATTTTGGTTAAAGTCATGCACAAGTCTTATAAAGAAGGAGAATGTGGATGATGTGGTAATGAAGGTGAAGGGTTCCATTGTGGAAAATCTTGGAGCTTAGGAAACCTTGGGAAATGGAAAGACTTGTGAAAATGACCTCCAAAGTTAACTCGAGAAAAAAGGTGAAAGGTTTTAACTCATGATTCATCACCTACTATAAGAGCTCCCAAAGAGTTGTGAAGCCTATATATTTAAAAAAAAATTAATAACTATAATAGGTGGGTTCCCCTAGGAGAAAACATTGGAATGATAAAGTCCTAGTATGACATTTTCTCTCCACGTTTTGGCATGGTATCGGTTTCAGTTTGAGGCATCATTTCAAATATGGCATTTAAAATCAACGGTTTAATGATTCCTAGAATCCTATGATATTTTATGAATGAATATATATCTTCAAGATAATGAATGGTTTTTAAGAGATATATATGTTTGGATCATGGTTTAAAGGTTTATACAAAACACTTGTTTGTATAGCTAGCAAGTGTGTTGTGTGGCAATTTTACAAAGGCATAAAACTTGTGACGAAAACGACATTTGATAAGTTACAAAGTTACTTGGTTCTCTTCTCAACATTAAGGTGTAGCATTGATTGGCAGCATTGAGCATGATATCAAAGAAGTTATATATTTGCTAGAGGTTATGGTCCCTTGTTTTCCTATGTGATTATATGCCTAACGAATTAAAAGTTTAAAATTTTAATGCTCATACTTACCATGGTATTCAAGGTATAATGAGCTTGAAGTTTAGTGTGGTATAGAGAGTTATAAGAAGTTTTGAATTTGGGCTCGAACATAACATATAGATGTTACATTGGAGTAATTGCATATATTATGGATGGATATAAGTTAAGGTTCGTTGGATTTGGCAATATTCACATGAAACGACTTCAATAGTTTATATGAATTGGAGTATCAACGTATGAGTTGGCTATGGATTCAATACAAGAGGACGTGGAAATTAATGTTGTCGATCCTGTGCTCTACCACCTTTGTTGAGCTAGGGTTCTCTTCGTTTGGTTTTGGTTTTTGACTCTGTAGAGGGAGTTATACTTTAGCTTGAGAAACCGACCCTCTTGTTCGTTGCTACAACCTTCTCAAGCCCTAAGAGCTAGTACAAACCAACCACTACGACAAGATGATCTTTTTCGGTCGAGGGAGTAACAGAGGAGGAAATATAGGGAGAAGAGGTTGAATGCCAAATGTGTTTTGGCAATAAGGGAGGCACAAGAGGATGAGATTTTCTATTCACTTTGATGTTGATTGAGATGAATTTAATTAGCCAGTACAAATTGGTTACTTGAACCTTGGTGGACAACTTGCCTTGCCTCAACCCTTAGCTCCTCCTAGTGCACCTCTGCAGCCACACCATAGCATTATGGACTTTCCCGAGCCCCATGTCCAGCTAGTCAATGATGGTTGGGATAACAATCATGTAAACCCTTCCTTCGATGTTTCTCATTGGCCTATTAATCCTCCTCCTCCCCCTTATCTTCATACAACACCACTTGTTGCATTAGTTTTCTTTGTGGCCCATTCTCCTCCTAAAGATTATAGAGTGCCTCCCCATGACCTCCAAATAGAAAAAGGAAATAAATTTGTTACCTCTCTTAGCACTAAGGCATCCCAATTCTCTTTTGTACATTCTAAACAACAATCAACAAAACAGACAATGGCAAAAGACAGATTACTTTAGTGACGTGCACTCTGAAATAGTAAAGTTGGATGAGAAAAACTCTTATTATGAAGACTTTCTCAATATTAGATCGGATGTGTCAAAAGGTAGAAAAGAAAGAGTAGATTTTTTCAAAAAGAAGTACCCCTATCTTTTTTAATTTGTATCATGACATTGCTATTTACACACTTGTTACATTATTTGGGATAGACAACAAGCATATGATATTATTTTTGGAAACTTTAAATGTCATATCGTTGTGGTATTTTGGGAGATACAAGTGTTTGTTGATTTGGTATATTTTGAATGGGTGTCTTATTTTGATATATTTCATGTTGTTGATATGTGTGTGTGTGTGTGTTGTTAAATAATTTAAATATTTATCACCCTTGTAATAAATAAAATCATCTTCTCCTAAATAAAGTTAATTAACTTTTTTAAAACAAAAGGTAGTTGAACTACCCAACTACTTCATGAAGATATAAAAGGAGAGAAAGACAAAGAAAGGCATGAGAAAATAGAGAAATAAACTTATGATAAGGGTTATTTTGAAGGTGGCAAAGAAAAGACTAGGAAGCATTGACTGGTGATATGCTCCAAGAATTCCAAAATAATGATGCACAAGTAAGTTGGATTGATCCAGTCTGGTTTTTTGTTCTGGTCTTTATTTTTGACACTAGATGTCCATGTATGAGTCAAATTACATCTTGGACTTCAAAGTATTACACTGTTCCAAGTCCTTGCTGGGACTTGAAGAGATAGTCTTAGTAGTAACTCATGATTGATATAAATAATATAATTGTTGATTTCTTCTCACTTATGGGACTTTTTACACACTGATTTTTAGATTTGTGATTTGTTTATTTTATATTTGCTTATCTACCTTTTTTTGTTATTCATTTGCCTTGAAAGTACAATTTTTTTACCTTACTTCATATTATTTTGAAAAAAACATATAAAAATTACATATTTATAAAATAACATCATATCCAAGAATCACATTTCTCGAGGTCTAATCGAGAATTTTGACAAGCTATAAACCTAGGGTTATAATCTTGTCTATATCACTTAGCCTAAGGATATTTGAAAATGTTTGAGTAAGGATTTTACCATTCCTTTCATCAACCAAAGGGAAAGGGATGTAACTTACATTTATCTTGTTCCTGACACTTGCAAACTCACCCTCAAGCCCAATTTTTCCCTTGCATGAGAAGGGGGGAGGCCAAGATCCAAACCTTGGGAAAATGTTACATTGGGAAGGATTATAGAAGAAGCTACCTGCCTTGTTAAAGGGATTGGTTGGCTTGTGAGGAAATGTTCAGTGATTTTACCATTATTGTGTTAGACCCCGTGATTTGAATTATGTATTTGGTTGAGTGGATTATTGGTTGCTTAATCTTGATCTGAGTCTATTAAGGGGCTAGGAGTGTACACAAAATATATTGATACTTATATTATGCATGCCCAATTGTATTATTTTTCTGGGCCCTGTTATACCCAACTCATAGGGATAACTAAGGAGATGATGTCTCGAGGTGCTCAGGTTGCAGACATGGAGAATCAAGAGACAGCTTGACCAACAGTGTCCACTCTCAAAGACAGATACCCACCTCACCACCACATCTCCAGGTTCATCATGACAATATCCACCACATCAGCTAGCCTTCGGAAGACATTGGGTCTTGCTCCAAAAGGTACACGCCAGATATTATGGTGAGTGTCATTTGAATATTTGAGGCATTTGAGTTTGTTGCATCTATTACTATTTTTGATTATTTGACGTTTACTTGGACATTATGCTCTTTTCACTGTTTCACTTTGGTCGTTGACATTCTTCCCTAGTAAGTGGGTCTTCCTTAAGGATAGGGATACTACTGGGAGGTCCTCTTGACGATTCATCGTCCCATTCTCGACCATACTTGTCACTTTCCACACTTCA
>CBVK0100704663.1:0-12654 GCA_900067695.1 Picea abies
TTTATCTTCTGACCTATTACCATAAATACAAACTGTGCGATAACAGGCCCTAGTATATGTTGAAATAATGTAACTGCAAAGAGTATTCTAATTATTATTGATGTATTATTCATTAGATCAATCCACTTTTGCGGATTGATCATGTTGGCTATTGTAATTGACCAAATCTCCTTTTGTGGATTGGTCAAACCATAATTGTAATGGGCTAAATGAAAAGTCGGCCCCAGAATATATTAAAGTGGTCATAACCACCCAAAATGAGAAGTTGGCCCAGCCAGTGAAAAGACACCCCAGTTCACATGTGCCATATTGTATAAATAAGAGAGGCTAGTGCCTCATTTGTTCACTCACTCACTTGATAATTAGAGCACAAGTCTGGAGCTACAGTTGGAGAAGAAGAGAGAGAGAGAGGCACATTCTTGGGAGAGGACTCTCTATATTTGTTTGAGTTATCTCTTGGCATTGTATTGGCTATCTATATTGAGGAAGTTTTTGCTGGGTTTTCTCCCCCATGAGGGTTTCCCGGGATAAATGATGTGTATCTTGTGATTGTGTTGTATTTCTCAGTGATCCTATTTATGCTATGGTTATCTAATGAAATAAAAGAAACCTAATAATAGATTAAACCTTAACATGATTCACCCAATAGGTTGTTTTGTCAACCCTCCCATATTTAAACTTTCCTAGCTAAAATTTGTGCCCTCTTTGGGCAATCTCTATCTCTTGTGCTCTTGTTATCGTTTCTCTTGGCTATTGGTGGAAGACATAGTGTGCTACCTCTCTTGGATCTGGTTTCTTGCATTTGTGGTGGATTATCTTGGTAAGAGAAGGATTATCTTGTTGTTTCTTGGACTAGGTAGGGAAATTATCTTGTTGTTGTTTCATTGCTTCGTTACAAGAGTGTTTTGCTAGAATTTATTGGGGAGTATAAGGATTTCGAACCCCACCATATCTGTCATTTTTATCTTGAAATAATTTGTTGCTTGAGGTTTTACTAGGAGAAGTAAAAGGGTTTACACCCTCCTAGTACTTCTTAGTTAACCTTGCTTGCCCTGGGGAGTAAAAAGGTTTACACCCCCAAGGAGATAGCATTGTTAGCTCTATTTTTGTTTGACACCATAGCCCAATAGCTAAAGGTTCTAAATCTAATTGCATTGGAGAAATAAAATCTTTCATTGGTTAACGTGAAAACTCGGGATTTGAGATTGTCTAATTTGGAATCAATTATATGCTCTATATGCTTGGTTGAGCCACCAAGGCATCTCATTTTTATAAGTACTTCTTGATGCTGTTATAAAATTTCATCTACAACCATTGGGGCTGCATAAACCTTAATCTTAATCTCTTAATAACTCATAAGAGAACCATCAAAAGTTGCTAAAAGTTTGCCCCTATCCTCTACTAGCCTCAGCGTACTTTTTGGGTGGATTGTTGGAAAGTTTTGGTGATTGATCTCTTTGTTGTAAAAAATTGTTTGCTATAGCCATAAGGCTGAAATTACATCTCTGCAATACTAATTTCTTACAGTCTTGTTTCATGCTAAAGTGTTGTTTTTTCATACTTGAGTTAAACTAGTCATTGCTAGCTTGTCTCTTGCAATCCTAACTAGACCTTTATAAACTTTATTTGCATCTCTTATTATTATTTTGTTGATGATATATATTATTGTTTATTTTTGTAATTAGGGACAACAAGCTTAATTTTCCTGTCCAACATATTATTGGGCTTGTATCGTTGTTTTCCTTGTGTCTCGGATAGGTACCATCACTCCTTGGAAAGTCTTCTATATAGTGGCACATATCCTACCATCTACAAGACTCTTTTCAATCCCTTATTACCTTCCATCATTGACCTATAGGGGGACTCTTCATCATCTCTTCATTTTCCATCTCATTCCCCAGGGTCATCGGGATGCCCCCCTTACGGGTAATGGTGTCCAAGGGTTTTACTATCACCAAGGGTAGAGGGTGATAGTAAAACCCTTGGACACCATTACCCCATGGGGTTTGGGAGTGTTGCAAGTCCAAGAGCCTCTCCACCACACGGAGGTTAATCAACTATGAATATGATACGTGATAATCCTTTGGGAACTATCTGAGTCACTTACAAAGGGCACCACTATTGAATATGTTGTTTGACCAATCGATGGTATGCATCGAGGGCTAGAGTGGTAGTAAGATCCTTGCACCCTGTAACTTACGAGGTATGGGAATGAGTTATCTACAAAAAGAGATTTTGTGTGTCCTAAACTTCCTCACCTCATTGAGCTTAAGCCTTGCTCAAGGTCAACACATATGAAATTTGTTGCATTTGATTGGGAGGAAAATTGACCCTTGGTGTGATTTCCCCCTTATTGATTGGAGATCGGTTCATGGGATCTATAACATAGTTGGCTCATCACTTGGACTTATGCAAGATCAATGCTACAAGTACTTGCCACTATGTTTTAATTGTATATTTTTGGTTGTGTTGATTCATTCACACACTTGTTATGTGCCTTGTGGGTCCATGGCATGTTCCGTTATCTTATGTACTTGTTGAATTTTATATATGTACTATGATGATCTTTAATCTAGCTTACATTATTGTAAATGGTCATAAGGAAATAAAATGTAGTTAAGGTAACACCCCGATGGGCCATTACATATCACTTATTTGATACAACTATATGTTGTGTCAAATCGACAAGAACAATGAGTGTTGGGATCTACCCAATCAAGAAGATAGCATAAGCTAAAAAAAGTATGCAAGTACATGATATTTGTACATCTTGAAATTGCATAAGTGATATGTGTGTGTGTGTGTAAGAGATGAAGTACAAGTCACAAAGACGACACAAGTGAAAACCCTGGCCACCAACTCCTCCTAGCTAGGAATCACTCCTAACCAAAGCCAATCACTCCACCAAATATCCTCAACAAACTAACATCATCATCGACAAGTCCTCCTTGGCACTTACATTTTCATCCCACAAGTGTACAAGATGTTTCATTTTCTTCTCCTCCACAACAAACATAACAAGGAGCATTGAGTTTTCCATGTGCCACAAAACCCTAGTCTTCTTCTCTCATAAGAGCTACAAGATAAAATTCTTCCTTTACTCCTCTAGGGTTTATCCTGGACCCTGGTCTTCTTTTCTTGCTAAGGGTGAAACCCTAAATTTATACTTTCCGTTTAAATTTCTCCAAAAACCCAATGTCCAAGATAAGGAGAGTGAATTTACAAATAGAAGTTTAAGAAGACACATTTTCCCTAGTATCACATCTCTAACTCAAGCTTGTGATCTACAAGATTGAACAAGTGCAAGTGTGTTCAACTGACTCACTCATCCCTCTATTTGTATGAAAGGAGAGGGTGACCTAAAATATGAAGTGGACCTAGTCCACTACAAGCAACCTAATTTTACACAAGATATAACCACGTGTCGAGTGCTCCAACTCTTGGTGACACATGTCAAGCTTCAATGCATGCACATCCAACAAGAAAGGCTCCAAGGCATGCACATACAACAAGCAAGGTTCCAAAGCAAAATGCTCCTTCAACAAGGTCTAATGTTACTTCTCCAAAGCCTACAAACCTCTAACACTCTCTCATAAGTCATGTGTACACCTCTGGATCCACCTCACCTACATGATCACTCCTCACTCCAAGTGTCCTCAAGTCATGTGCAAGCCACTATGTAAGCAACCAAGTGTGTCCATGTTATTCAAAGTCCAAAATCCTCTTCCAAGAAGCCCAATAATCCTCCTTCGAGGTAAGTCTTCCTCCTAAGAAAGCAACCACCCTCCACGTGTCGACTACGTGAAGAAGTCACCAAGCTCCAAAGGTCTACAATGCTCTAGGGAAGAATGGCGCACAAGCATCAAGACAAGGCATATAAATCAATGAGCAAGACATCTTCAATGTGTATGTCCACCACAGTACAACAAAGGGTCATCTATACAACATGCATCGCACATCACATGAAGCACCCCTGATGCAAACACTTTTGGAGTAACCCTAAAGCTAACAGTTTCTACACAACCAACTTAGTGTAAGTCAAACATTTCTCTTATACCTACAAATTACAACATGTTAAGATCACACTTACAAAGTTCAATCCCATATATACTATAACATCTTATATCCCACACCATGGCACTTATAAGTAGTCTTGGGGTGCCCACATATTGAATAATCTATAGCATAACATTATTGGATTTATCATACATTTACTTGAGCCCAAGGACGACCCTACATGCAGATCACAGGTGTGGGGAGGAATTTACTATTGATATTGTTCTATGAGCCTTCATCACGCCACCTAATCCCCACTTTTTGTTTCATTGTCCCTTTCTTTTATTAGCAATTATAGCTTATGAGGTTCACTTTAGGAGTTTAATTGGAGTTGATTGTTGAGCCATGTGACGTCATTCTCATAGCCCCTTTAGCCATGTTAAAGCCACACTTATCCCACCTATGTACTCAATTAGTTTTTTGTAAGATCCACATTGATTACGTTAGCCTTGCCCTATGATGTTATCCATATCAACCTTTATCTTTCCTTCATCAACATCGATGGATGTATCTTTTCAATAACACACAACCATGCCTTCACTATACATAATATAATATTATTTAGTAAGATTGTGCAATCCTTCTGGGATGACACACTCCTGATTTTCACCGACAAAAATGCATTTAATTCTTCACAACATTTAGACCTGAGATTTTCACCTCTAAATACCTTCAAGACATTATCAATATGCAATCACATGTCCATTTTAGGGTATACATCACTCTGGCACTGCCCCATGAATTTATCATTTTAACCCCAATTCTTACTCCAGGAAGGCTTGTGGGGAGGTTCTAGCCCTTCATTGATGATTTATGTTATTGTATGCCTTAATTCCAATGCATGTGATTATTTTAGTTATTTTCCACCAACCAACTTGGCTCATTACTACTAAGGTCATCCAAAATAATATCAACTTTGGCTCTTGGAATGGTTAGAGTTGTACTCTTCAACATAGTTATTGCTTGTTGACTATTGCATCATTTTTAAGGCTCTACTTGCCGATGATCCATTTTCATTTTATATGCTATTTTCTAATGAGAATTATGCATTTTCTTCATTCTAATTATGAAATTGTTTGTGTGTGTTAGTTGTTCTTTGTCACCAATTATTATTTTGGCATTGAATTATAAAAAATAGATATGTGGACATCACAATTTCATAACTCTCCTCAATGAGAATTGTAGGGGAATGATTAATGTAATTAAGTTTTCCATTTCTTTGATTACAACAATTGTCTTTGTGTCAAAGACTTTGTTATCTCCCTCCTCCTCTTCGCCCTATTCTCCACCTATAATAGCCTTGCCCAAGCAAAGTTGCCTCCCTCTTGGCCTTCTCTATTCTTATCCTATATAGGTTTCCCTCATATGCTACGCATACATTAATGTTCACTTTAGATGGAAAGTCTAACATAAACCTTGCTAATTTTTTACCACTCACATCTAACACAACCGCTGAGACATTGTCAATAAGATGAAGATGAGGTTATAATTTCTCTCAATGCATTGTCATATATGCAGAATGTCATAACACAAAAAATTGCGACCCCTCTTATCGAGACTTCCTCATTGGCATATGAAATCACAACACCATCGTTGTATCTTTACATCCAAACATCTCATTTTAACATTGTCACCAACCAAATTAGATTCCTCCTTTAGCACCAACAATGAAATATTATCACACTAGAATTTCCCCTCGTCAATTTCCAAAAGAGACAATAACATTAAATGTTGTAAGTATAACCCACTTGAGGTTGTAATTTTGAAAGTAAAATGACATATAAATAACCAACAATTTTTTTTATGTTTAAGTGTGAATTTAAACAAAGAAGAGAGAGAGAAAGAATACCCCATTGTGATTTACAACGCATGAAATGTCGCAAAACCTCTTATTAGTCCCTGCCAAGTCTGTTAGAAGTCATGGAAGTTTAACTTTGAATTAATTTGCTTCTTTTTTAAAAGATATCCAAAGTTCGAGGGTTTTTCAATCCATTTATGCATTTAAAAATGCAATTTAAACAACAGAAAATGGTGATTTCACCAAACATCGTTATGTGACTGGTGCAAAGATTGCAAATCAGAGCAGAGTGACATGTTAATGCAGAGACCTGTTACTACAATTGATGCATCATCCCCATTTCAACATGGAAAGCTACATGCACAATTTTTCCATCCTCCTCTGCGTGTTGCCACCACACACTGGGACTACAATTGTTCATCTCTTTCTCTTCCCAAGATTGTAGCTGGCATTGATTTCATATCTAGAGGGTTGATTACCAGTCAAGAAACTTTCATATCTTTTGGATGATCTTGCCTTCAAGATCAACTTTCCATGAAGCACTGATTTTCATTGTCCTAACGTTTGTCCTCAAATGGATTTTTGACCTTGGTGTTGAGTAGAGGGCATGCATGTAATTTTAATTGTTGCAACAATTCATTCCATTACCATGTAATTTAAACATCACAATATGATTTATTTCCTCTCTTTCTCTAGCAACTTTAATCCCTTCATTCAACTCATATTTGCCGCTCATGGTGGCCAATTTTCTTTCTCCAGGAAATTGACACAAGTCGCCCAACATGGGAAGAATTATGGTCAGAATCCTGTAATTCGAGGTCAACTTCTAAAGAGATGAGTTGGCTTTAAAAGTGTTATAATTTTAGAAGTTACAATTATCTTCTTTAACATTCAGTAACAATTACATGTAATAGGATCATTGAAAGATAAGCAATTACAAAACACAAGATATATCCTGGGAAACCCTCGTGGGGGAGAAAACCCAACAACCAATTCTTCAGCATAGATTTCTTCAACCAGTACAATGTCACGTTTATATCTCTCCACAAATAGACAGGGACCAAGATACCAAAGACCAAGAAACCAAGACCTCTTGCGCTAAACGTCCTTTTCTATGCTCCAAATACACAAGAGAAGAAAAGTTGTATGTGTATACAAATGAGAGGAACTCAACCTCTATTTATACACATAACTTGACTCTCAAAAAGATGCAACCCTAAGAGGGGTCGTTTTGACTTTTACAATAAGGATAACAATAAAATAATAATTTCTTTTGAGCCGGTTTATACAATAAGATTACAATAACCTTCTCGAGGTTTCACCAATACAAATACAAATTAATATGTTCCTTAGTTACATCAAAATATCAACACTCCCTCTTAACTAGGAAGGTATTCTTTGTTGCTACACGAGTTCATGACCATTGACTGTTGAACATATGAAACTATACATCATCGGATATCCATAGTACACCATGACTTCATAGCCAATGCATCCAAGGCATGTGGGTAGCTCTAAAATAGCTTCAACATGTCACCATGACATCCACTACCCCACAATGCATTTGTACCTCATCATGTGCACCCCTGTCACCTAACAACCATTGCATCCAAGGCCTGTGGGTAGCTCTCAAATAGATACAACATGTCCCCAAGACATCTGCTACCCCACTATGCATCTATACCTCGTCACTCCCTTTGAAGAGGAACCACGCCAAGCTTGTCCCTGAAGTGCTCTAACTTCATCCTCGAAAATGGCTTGGTCAACACGTCTGCAACCTGCTCCTTGGTAGTCACATGTTGGAGCCTCACTACTTCCCTCTACACCATAACCCTTATATTATGATATTTGATCTCTATATGCTACGACCTTTCATGGAACACTGGATTCTCTGTCAACTTCATGCAACTCTAGCAGTCACACCAAATGCAAGTCGCCTCCAGTTTGATACCAAATAAACCAGACAACAACTTCCAAAGCCACACTACTTCTCTACATGCTGCCACATATTCAACCTCAACCATACTAAGTTCTATACATGATTGCTTCTTGCTGCGCCACAAAACCATATTGGAGCCTAAATTGAAGCAATATGTCGAAGTACTCTTACGATTGGGAATACTGCCAGCCTAATCTTAATCTAAATATCCATATAACTTGAACTCATGGTTTGTCACATACCTGAGACCATAATCCAATGTACCCATAAGGTACCTTACCACATATTTTGTTGCAACCAAATGAACCTACCTGGGCTACTCCATATACTAACTAAGGGTGTTCACAACAAAACATATATCAGGTCTCGTGTTCGTCAAGTACATCAACAAACCCACCATCTGCATGTATAAAGTAACATCCACAGTCTCAGAGGTTGTATCTTGCAGTAACTTCAATTTTGATACCATAGGTGTAGTCATTGCCTTACAATCCAACATCTCGAATCTCTTCAGGATTTCCACTGCATACTTCCCTTGATTCAAAAAGATCTCATCCCGTCTTTGCCATACCTAGAGACCCAAAAAGAAATGCATCATCCCGAGATCTTTCATCTCAAACTCAACAACCAATTTTCTCTTACACTATGAGATGAGTTTTTCCACACCTGTTAGAAACAGGTCATCCACATACAACAATAGTATTACCGGACCATCATCCACAACCTTAAAGTAAAGGTTAGGATGTGTGTGTATACAAATGAGAGGAACTCAACCTCTATTTATACACATAATTAATTTGACTCCCAAAAAGAGGCAACCCTAAGAGGGGCCATTTTTACTTTTACAACAAGGATAATAATAAAATAATAATTTCTTTTGAGCCGATTTATACAATAAGATTACAATAACCTTTTTGGGGTTTGCCCAATACAAATACAAAACAATATCTTCCGTAGTTACATCAAAATATCAAAACTCCCTCTTAACTATGAAGGTATTCTTTGTTTCCACATGAGCTCATGACCATTGATTGTTAAACATATGAATCTATACGTCATCAGATATCCATAGTAAAACATGACTTCACAACCAATGCATCCAAGGCATCTGGGTAACTCTCAAATAGCTTCAACATGTCATCATGAAATCCACTACCCCACAATGCATTTGTACTTGATCATGTGCCCCCTTGTGACTTCACAACCAATGTATCCAAGGCCTGTGGGTAGCTCTCAAATAGATACAACATGTCCCTAGGAAATCCACTACCCCATAATACATCTATACCTCACCACTCCCTTTGAAGAGGGACCACACCAAGCATGTCCCTAAAATGTTTGAACTTCATCCCCGACAATGGATTGGTTAACACGTCTACAACCTACTCCTAGGTAGTCATGTACTGGAGCCTCACTACTCCCTTTTGCACCATATCCCTGATATAATGGTATTTGATCTCGATATGCTTCAACCTGTCATGGAACACCATATTCTCTGACAACTTCATGCAAGTCTAGTTGTCACACCAAATGCAGGTCACCTCTAGTTTGAGACCCATTAACCCAGATAACAACTTCTGAATCTACACTTATTCTCTACATGTTGCACATGTTGCCACATATTCAGCTTCAGCCATAGTGAGTGATACACACGACTTCTTCCTGTTGCTCCACGAAACCATATTGGAGCCTAGATTGAAGCAATATGTCGAAGTACTCTTCCGATCAAGAATATTTTCACCCCAATCTAAGTCCAAATATCCATATAACCCGAACTCATGGTCTTTCACATACCTGATACCATAATCCAATGTAACCTTAAGCTACCTTATCACATGTTTTTCTGTGACCAAATGAACCTCCTTAGGTTGCTCCATATACTGACTCAGGGTGTTCACAACAAAACATATATCTGGTCTCGTGTTCATCAAGTACATCAACAAACCCACCATCTTCCTGTATAAAGTAACATCCATAGTATTTGAAGTAATAGCCTGTAGAAACTTCATATTTGATACCATAGGTGTAGCCATTGCCTTGTAATCCAACATCCTAAACCTCTTTATGATTTCCGCTGTATACTTCTCTTGATTCAGAAAGATCTCATCCTGTCTCTACCATACCTCGAGACCCAAAAAGTAATTCATCATATCGATATCTTTCATCTAAAACTCAACAACCCATTTTCTCTTAAACTATCGAATGAGTGTTTCCACACCTGTTAGAAACATGTCATCCACATATTACATTAGTATTACTAGATCATCATCTGCAACCTTAAAGTAAAGTTTAGGATCTACACTGCTCTTTGTAAATCCTAAGCTCATTAGAAAACTGTCCATCTTGCCATACCATGATTTGGGTGCCTGATTTAATCCATATAAATTCTTCTTCAATCAACAAACATGCATCTCTGTGTCATGTACCTCGAACCCTTGTGGCTGCTCCACATTTACTTCCTCTTTTATTTCACCATTCAAGAAGGATATCTTCACATCCATCTAATGCACCTTCCATTTCATTATTGTGGCCAATGAAATTATAGTGATGATCAAGGTATATCTTGCCATGGGAGAAAATGTCTCCTCATAGTCAATGCCCTCCTTCTGAGAGAATCCCCGAGCCATAAATCTAGCCTTATACTTTTCAATATTGTCATCAATTGCCTGTTTCATTTTGCAGATCCATTTTGAACTTACTACTGATTTCTCCTTCGATCTGGGGACCACATCCCATACATCATTATTTGCTATGGACTGATATTCCTCCCCCATGGAATCCTTCCATACACTCTTTTTTGTAGCCTCTTCATAATTGGACAGTTCTGCATCCATGATATCACAAAAACATATGACATAGCTGGCATATGGTTTCAACTTCTTACTTTCCCTGAGATATTTTTCTGGGGCACCATATCTTTCTACATCTTTGATGAGATCTTGTTCCCAAGATAGTCTTCTCTTATGAGAAGGAATCTTTGATAGCCTCTAAAGTTCTTCCATGTCATTATCCTCATGCACGACTTCCTCTGGTTCAACTGCTTCTACCTCTGGTACTCTAGTAACTTCATTCTCCTCCTGATGAGCCTCTTTTGCACAATCCTATTTTCATTTGCTGAACAATGCACCCTCATCGAAGGTGACATCTTGGCTAATCTCAAATTTCTGGTGATCGAGAATATATATCTTGTATGCCTTTGATTGTCACTGTAACCAAAAAATATGCCATTCTTTCCAAATGGATCCAATTTTGTCCTCTTTTCCTTGGGGACATGCACAAATACGGGGCAACCAAATATCCTTAGATGGCTGACTTTCGGCTTCTCTCCTGAAAACATCTCCTCTGGTGTCTTGTTTTCAAGTACTTTGTGGGGACTTATGTTTTGCACATACACTGCAGTCTTTGTTGCTTCTACCCATAGATGCATAGGTAGATCTTAATCATGGATCATATCCTTCACTGCTTCCATGATCGTCCAATTATTCCTTTCTGCTACTCCATTCTGTTGAGGATTGTAGGGAGTAGAAAGCTCTCTCTTAATCCCAACTGCCTTGCAATATTCTTTGAATTCCTCTTAAGTGAATTCTCCTCCATTATCTGATCGCAAGGTCTTTATCTTCCACTCTATCAGGTTTTCTACCAGTGCCTTAAATTCTTTGAATTTGCTAAACACTTCATTCTTTGCCTTCAACAAATAGATCCAAGTTTTACATGAGTAATCATCAATAAAATACACATAATATACATACCCTCATTGTGAATTTGTTGACATCGGTCCACACACATCCGAGTGCACGACGTCCAATACTCTTTTGGCTCTGCTATCGCTGATGGGAAAGGAGTGCTTCAGGTTCTTTCCTTGTGTGCAACCTTTGCATGCGCTATTTGGTTTTACCTGGATCTTTGGTAGTCTTGTCACCATCTTTCTCACACTCAGTAGGGCCTTGTAATGTAGGCGAGCAAATATCGTATGCCATAATTCACTGGGATTCATAACTTGTCGTGAATTAATGGTGAATTTGATCGCCCTTTCAACTTATATAGTCCTCCCTCTTGAACTCCAATCACCACAGCAACATCAAAAGTCTTCCCTTAGGGCCATATAAGAACTTGTCCATCAACAAATGCAACTATGTCACCCTTCTCATCGAATGTTGAAATTGAGAGAAGGTTCTTCTTCAATCCAAGAACATAGAGAACTTCCTACATCTTCATTGGCTTTCCTGAGTCTAACTTGTAGGAGGATTCTCCTACTCCTTTGATCGGGTATTGATAGTCATATCCCAATTTCACCTTGTAAGGTGAATCCTTATGAGTAAGGTTAGACAAGGATTCTTTATAACATGTCATGTGCTTGGAAGCACCATTGTCCACTAGCCAAATGTCACTTCCATGAGTGATGGTTCCTGTAAGGGTTGAGAAAAGAACATACTCCTCATCACTTGATTAATCTTCCTTTACAACCTTCTTGGGTGGCTCATCATCTTCAACTTTATGAACATGATGCATTTTACCTCCTTTGTTTTCTCTTGGTCTCTGAATGAGTGAACAATTCCTAGCAATGTGTCCCATTTTCTGACAACGGAAACATCTGATATTTTGATTATTTCTTCGACCCTTCTTAAACTTCTTGGGTGAAGAGGGTTCTTTCTTGATTTTTCCTTTCTTGGTGTGGGAAGCTAGGGATTGATCATCATCTGTCATCTTCTCTTCTCTTGTTGTCATCCTTGCTTCTTCTTGATTCCAATCATCTCATAGCCTACTGAACTTGGGTAGCTTCCTTCTTGAGCATATCCCTTGAATAAATGCATCCCATGACCTTGGAAGGCCATTCAAGGTGGTCATCACCATTTCTTCTCCA